>JACBKR010003979.1:0-26462 GCA_014218235.1 Colocasia esculenta
CCAGTTTCTTCGGTTTTCCAGCTTTGGCTCTTTCATTTCCTTCAAGGTCTCCCTTGGCAAAGATGAATATGCTACCTTTCTAGAAGCTCAACGCCAACTTCACGTCAAAAGAATGTTTTCTATCATGGGGTCATCTTATTCTATTGCTTTTGGGGTTTTTCAGACCTAATTTGAGGAATAGGAATGCAAGGCTTTGCGCATTATTCAAGGCATGCCTCTCTTTTGTCTCCTGCTTTCTACCTCCATAAACCCTCAAGATAAATAGAACAGTTATTTGCTCTCTCTTTTATCTTTCTTTTTTGTCTCCAAATGATATCTTTTTGCTAATGACAAAACGGGGGAGAACTATAGTATTTCTGAAATACATTTCTTTTTTATATTCTGCACAATTCTTTAGATTTATTTCAGAACATCTATGCTTATGTTATGTTTTGTCTCACCAAAATGGGGGAGATTGATGATCAGATCACACACATGAATGAATAAACATAATATACACACATGAATAACATATATTTATATGCATGCACATAAGTAAGTAAATACTATAATATACATATAATTCGGGGTCTCACACCCTCTCCCCCTTAAAATGATCTTTGTCCTCAAAGATCGAATCATGTATCTGTGATGACATCGTCGGCGTCGTTCCAGTCAATGCATACACTCTGGCCGGTGCTTTGTCTTGTGCTGGCTTCTTTATTGTTGTTGGAACATTCGTGGAACAAACTTCTTTAAATTGGACATTCTCTAATCCGATGATCTTTGTTGCCACACTTTAGACATCTTCCTGACCTCGTCCAACACAAGTCTCTGCCATGACGCTTGCCGCAATGCACACACTCGGGCTTCTCGCTGCCTGCAGGAGCTACTGACTGAGGTGCTGACTCTGACGGTACTATAGCCGATTGTGACCTTCCATGAGCTTCTTCATCTTTTTGTCCTGTCATTGAAATGGTTCTAGTAACCTCTTCATTTGATCCCTCTTCTCCTGTTGGTACAATTCCATCTCACTCTCCTACCTGATGACCAAACTCTCTCAGATAAATTAATCACTTATTTATATATTAATTTTGATGATTAACAAAACATTACTAATGAATTACTTGAGCCTTGAGGACAGGAAATAAAAGTAAAAGAAAGTTCAAGACAATCAGGTAAGACTCTCACTTCATAATTTTTCCAAGCCATTGCATCGACTTCATTCATACTTCATAACGACTTCTATGATAATCAGACGATTCCTTTATAAGTTCATTTATCGATTTCAATAGTCATCATAACATTTCATAAGTATTATGATCGATTCCTTTCTGACCGAAAAGTCGTGATGTTTCAAAACAAATCGATACCATACGCTTTCTTAAAGATCTCATACGATTCTATATGACATCGCAACGATTCTTTGGAAAGCGCAACAACCTGAACATCGTAATGATTCTATAAGACATCGCACACGATTTCTTTGAAAGCGTAAAGACTGTCTGTCGTAACGATTTTTCAGTACTCGTAAGGACTTCTTTGAACTCGTAACGACTTGTTATTGTAACGATTTCTTCAGTACTCGTAACGATTTCTCTAGAACCACAACGACTTTCTAGCCGTAATGTCTTTAGAACTCACAACGACTTTCTAGCCGTACCGATTTCTTAGTTCTCGTAACGATTTTTTTAGAACTTACAAGACTTTCTAGCCGTAACGATTTCTAAGGTTCTCGTAACGATTTTGGAGAACTCCACACGACTTTTAGCTTATCGATTTCTTTAGTTGCTCGTAACGATTTCTTCAGACTCGTAACGATTTGCTTGTCGAAACAATTCTTTAGAATTCAGAACGATTTGCTTGGTACAACGAGTTGTTATGAGTTTCATATCGATTCTTCAGAAATACAACGAATTGGTATTCACAGCGATTTCATTTTATATCAACACTCTTGATATACGTTGAATAGTCAAAGTCGTATCTCGTCTGTTTGACTGTTATGCATTCATGCAATCTTGAACGATATCTCTCATGCATGCAGACGATATCTTCCACCGTTGTGCTACTCTGTCTACATCTTTATTTTGACGAAAGGAGCTTTGCTAAAGCTAGCAATATCTTTCCAAACAGGACTAACGATCAACGACAGCCCTAGCTGTCTTCATTTATTGTGTACTGCCTGCAGATACCTGACAAGATCTATCTGTACAAGTTGGACACAAGATACAAGATATTAAAATGTTTCTTGGCGTGTACTAAAGGATAAAGAAAAGACTGAAGATCGATGCTTCCTTGCATACCAGTTTAACGTACACCGGATGAGAGACAACGGATCTTTAACGTTCAAATTTCAAGTAGAAGCTTAAATACAAGACTCAAGACGCAGAAGAAAAAGACTTTTGAAGTAGATTACTCTAAAAGAAGATTTCCAATCCTTCAAGTCTTCTGTGATTCAACCAGAGCGAAGCACTCTCATTCCAATCATCTTTAGCTCTAGTGTTCAAGAAGAAATTCCTGTGAGGCCAGTGTAGTCTTGGAGAGAAACCAGTGTTAAAATTCCTTCTCTCTCGAGGCTTGTTTGCTTCAGATTGTAGCTGTATGAGCTAGTTCCTTGAAGCTTGTTCTTATACTTCTTCTTTAGTTGTGTTCCCTTTGTTCCTTTTGGGGTGAAGGAAGACCTGGTGGTATCCAGGGTGATTGTTTTCCCTTCAGGTTGAAAGAAGACCAGTGAGGCTGGGTGTAAGGATCCGGAGGGGGATAGTACCGTTGATAGTGAAATCTGAGGTAGTGCTCTGGACTGGACGTAGGTCTCCGGTGGAGAGGAGTTCCGAACCAGGATAAAAATCCTTGTGTCTTGTGGTTGGTTTTGTGTGTTTGCTGTCTCATTTCCTCTAACTCTAACCTTCGTTTAAGTTGTTGTGTATCCTTTTAGTGAACAGGTATTAATCAAAGATCAAATTTTTAATAATCCATTCACCCCCCCCCCCCTTGGGCTAGCTAGCTGGGCAACAAGTGGTATCAGAGCGAGTCTCTTCGACAAAGAAGAAGATCCAACGATCTGAAGAGTAAAGATCCATGGCAGCCCAAGGTAATTTCAAAGGTCAGTCAGTCAACAGACCTCCTTGTTTGAGGAGAAGATTATACCTATGGAAAACAAAGAATGGAGTACTTTCTACAAGGCCACGATTACATGATATGGTCCATGGTAGAAGAAGGTGGTCTTCTAGTCACAATGCAAAGGCTCAGGGGACAGATGAAGACAGAAGAAAATCTCCTTAACTGCAAAGCCAAGAGCATCATGTGCTGTGCTCTCAGCAAGAAAGAATTCAACAGAGTTTCAGCCTGCAAATCCGCAATGGAAATGGGGAAAAGCTCAGGATTACCTATGAAGGGACAGAAAGGGAAAGGAGACAAAATCGACATTCTTGTGACTCAATATTGAAAGATTCCAGATGCAGTCAGGTGAATCCATAACCAAATGTTTAGTAGATTCACAGATATCAAATGGATTAGCTGGATTAGGAAAACTCTATGCTGTATAGATATGGTCAGGGGGATCCTCAGATCTCTGCCATCCTCATGGATTCAAAGGTAACAGCCATTGAGAAAGCCAATGATCTAAAACTAATGTCATTGGAAAAGTTAATAGGATCCCTCATGGCCCATCAGATAAATATGGAGAGATTAGGAGAATCCTCCAGCAGAAAGAAGCAATCAAAATGCTCTCAAGGCCAATGAGACATATCAGAAGAATCACTGGACAACAGTGAAGCAGTAAGGATATTGATGATGAAGAAGCAATGCTTGTCTCGAAGACTTCAAAGAATTCTAGCAAAGAAGAAGAGTTAGTCTGTGAGAAACCTTTCAAGAAAAATAAAAGACTTCAGAAACCATAAGTAAAGGATCGAAGAAAGAGAAGTGATATGCTATGAATGCAAGAAGCCTGGACACATCAAGGCGATTGTCAATGCTTAAGAAGAATGATCACAAGAAGAAGGATAATTTCAGAAAATTCAAGAAGTATAAAAGAAGGCAATGGCAGCTGCTTGAGGAGAACAGCAGTGACTCAGACAGTGAGTCAAGCTCAAGCAGTGATGGAGAAGAAGCCAACCTGGATCTCATGGCCAACACCGAAGAAAAGGTAACTTCTGACTCTTCTTTGATTCCTATAATGATTCAGATTCTGACAATCTAGAAGGCTTTTAATGAACTCTATGATAAATATAAAGAGTATATAAATTACTTAAAATAGCAAGAAAAAATATAATATGTTTAGAAAACACTAACACTCGGATCTTAAAGCAGAAAATGAAGACTGAAAAACAAATAAACTAACAAAAAAGAAATAAATATTTTATGAAGATTTAAAAGAGAAAAACAGAAAAAATAACACACTTAGAAAAACATGAAGATTTAAGTGAACTTCAAACAGAATAGAAAGAATAAATGAAAGAAAATGATAAACTATCAAGCATATTAGAGAAATTTACTACTGGTAAAAATCAATAATATGAAAAACGGCGCTAGAAGATCAGGTAGGAAGAAAAAGGGATAGGATATACCCCCAGATAATGAAGAAACGGTAATATCCTAAAAATATCCAACACGAAATTTGTAAATGAACAAGATATAGCATACAAAGCTTATTCAAATATATTGAAAAAGTACACTAAGGTATTGTCTGTAGTCATTGCAACAAGTTAGGACAATTATAACTACATGCCCAACAAAAGAATAAGAAAAGGAAATAAAAAGTAAAAACATGATAGACCCATCAGGACCCAAAAGAACTTGGGTACCTAAAACTTACATTGTTTAAAATTTCAGGGAAATTCAAAGAGCATCCAAAATGGTATTGGATAGTGGATGCTCAAGGCACATGTCAGCAACCAGAAGTTTTCGTTAATCCAAGCTGAAGAAGAGAACAGTCACTATGGAGATATGGAAAAGGCACAGTGATAGGAAGTGGGTCCATGAACATCAAAAGGAAAATCAATATTGAAGAGTAATGTTGGTCAAAGGATTTAAAGCACAATCTCATCAGCATCAGCCAGTTGTGTGAAAAGGCCATCAGATTCAGTTCCAAGAATCAAAGTGCAGTATATTAAGGATGGAGCAGTCATATTTGAATATATAGATAAGAAATTTGTAGTTCTCTATCTCGAGGAACTCAAGGATCAAGATGTCTGTTTGGCACCAGCAAAGATCAATCAACAGAGCTGTGGCACAGAAGACTGGGGCCACTGCAGCTTGGATGGATTGAACAAGCTCAGAAAGAGAAATCTAGTGGAAAGGATTGCCAAGGTCAACTCAAAAATGGATAGCATCTGCAGACCTTGTGTAGAGGAAAGCACACCAAGAGCTCTTCAAATCAAAGACAGTAGTGACCACCTCAAAGCCATTAGAATTACTTCATATGGATCTATTTGGGCCAATGAGGACTACCAGTCTCGGAGGAAAGAATTTTGGATTTGTCATAGTTGATGATACTCAAGATTTACTTGGGTATCCTTTCTAGAGCACAAAGATGACACCTTTGATAATTTTGTCAGCTTCAGCAAGAAGTTCATAAAGATTAGAAGTTCACCATTATCTCTATCCGATCAGATCATGTGGTGAGTTTGAGAATGAAAAGTTTGCAAAGTTCTGTAATGATCAAGGAATTGAGCACAACTTCTCAGCACCAAGGACACCCAACAGAATGGAATTGCTGAGAGGAAAAACAGAACTCTTTTGGATATGGCAAGAACATGTTATCAGAATATGACTTGCCAAGATATTTTTGGGCCGAAGCCATCAACACTGCAAGCTATATCATTAATAGGGTAATGATCAGGCCAATTCTGAAGAAGACTGCTTATGAACTTTACAAGGGAAAGAAACCAAAGATCAGTCACTTCAAAATATTTAGATGTCCTTGTTTCATCCACAACAATGGAAAAAAGGGACATTGGTAAGTTAGATGCCAAATCAGATGAAGGCATCTTTATGGGGTACACTTCTAAACCAAAAGGTTATAGAGTTTTCAATAAACGCTCATTATTAATTGAACAATCTGTGCATGTTATTTGTGATGAATCTAACCCCTCCTTGAAAAAGGAAGAAATTAGTGACATTGATGATGCAGATGACTTGTCCGAAAAATTAAAGAATACCTCAATTGAGGACAAGTAAGATCCACCTCTGGAAGAACTGCAGCAGACTGAAATTCAACATGGAAATCTTCCAAAGAATGGAAACATCATAAAGATCACCCTCTGAGAAACATTGTTGGTGATCCATCCGTAGGGGTAAGAACAAGAGGTAATGTAATCCCTTGTGATTATTTAACCTTTGTTTCTCACATAGAGCCTAAGACAGTCAATGAAGTTTAACTGATGAATCTTGGATAATAGCCATGCAAGATGAACTAAATCAGTTCAAGAGAAACCAAGTATGGTCACTTGTTCCTAGACCATCCAATCATTCAGTTATTGGCACCAAGTGGGTGTTCAGAAAATAAACTGGATGAGTCTGGAGTAATCTTAAGGAACAAGGCCAGACTGGTAGCTCAAGGCTATTCACAAGAGGAAGGCATAGATTTCGATGAAACCTATGCACCTGTGGCTAGACTTGAGGCTATTAGGATTTTACTTGCTTATGCATCTGCATAGATTTAAAATTATTTCAAATGGATGTCAAATCAGCCTTTTAAATGGTTTTATCAAAGAGGAAGTGTATGTTGAACAACCTCTAGGTTTTGATGACACCGAATTTCCAAATCATGTATTTAAACTCCATAAGGCTCTATATGGTTTAAAGCAAGCACCTAGAGCCTGGTATGAGAGGTCAGTACCTTCTTATTAGATCATGGTTTCACTAGAGGTCAAGTAGATAGTACATTATTTATAAAATCTAAAGTCAATCATATACTTCTTGTAAAATATATGTAGATGATTATTTTTGGATCTACTGATGAATCTCTTGCAAGTACTTGAAAAGCTTATGCAGGGAGAATTTGAAATGAGTATGATGGGAGAGATAAACTACTTCCTTGGATTACAAATCAAGCAAGGAAGGAGGCACCCACATCTCAAGCCAAGTACACCAAAGAGCTATTAAAGAAATTTGGTTTGAAGGTGCGAAGCCACTCAACGCCAATGCACATCAACTAGAATGGACAGTGATCAAAATGTAAAAAGGTAGATCAAAAGAATATAGAGGCATGATAGGGTCATTACTTTACTTAACGCAAGTAGACCAGACATTTTATTCAGTGTAACATGTGTGCTACATATCAAGCAGACCCTAGAGAGTTCTAATTGATTTTGTGAAAAGAATATTCAGATATTTAGCTAGAACTCATGATTTAGGTCTTGGTATCCAAAATTTTGTGAAATAATTAGTAGGGATTCTGATGTTGATTATGCTGGATGCAAAGTAGATAGAAAGAGCACCAGTGGTTGTTGTCAGTTTTCTTGCAGGATGTCTGATATCTTGGTCCTCTAAGAAACAAAATTTAGTAGCTCTATCACAGCTGAGGCAGAATATGTTGCTGCTGGAAGTTGCTGTACAAACCTTATGGATAAAGCAACAACTTGAGGATTTCGGCATTCATATCAAGTCAATTCCACTACTGTGTGATAATGCAAGTGCCATCAACCTCACCAAGAATCCAGTGCAACACTCAAGGACTAAACATATTGAGGTTAGATATCACTTCATTCGAGATCATGTAGCTAGTGGTAACTTAGAAATTTCTTTTATAGATACAAATGGTCAACTAGCAGATATCTTCACAAAAGCCCTACCTAAAGAGAGATTTACATCTCTTAGAAGGGAATTAGGGATGTGCAATTGTGAAAAGATTTCTGTATTTAAATTGGCATATAAATTTTTCAGAATAAATAAAATTTTCTCTCTTTCCTTGACTTTAAGCAAAACTCAGCTTATTTACTCCGCTTTGACCGCTGTTGTGTTAAAAGCAGTTTGACTCGTCAAACCCTATTGTCGCCTTTGCCGTTACCGCCTTTTGGCGCTTCTGTTTTCGATTAAAGTAATTTAATTAGTCAAATCGTTCTGGGAACGACTCATCTTCCACCTTTACTCTTTCTCTTTTATCTGGTCGCCCAAAGCCGATGCCCTAACGATTCCGGCATCGACTCTCTGCAAGATTTGAAGCTTTCTCCTCTTCCCATGAAGAATCCCTCGAGGGCTTCCATCTCTTCCATCATCTCCCTTCTCCAGACCGTTTTCTTCTCTCTACCATGGCCGCTCCGATGATCTCCGGAAGTGTAGGGGGCTACAGTGCTGAGTACCTATCCGCAGAGCAGCAGGAAAGATTCACCTTCGTGAAGACGAAGATTTGTGGAAACAAGGCAGTGGATGTTCAGAATCTAGAGAGAAAAATGGCATGAGCAGTTTAGTAGAAGCTTTGAGAAGATGCAGTGGATGGATGTTTCCACTTTCACCGAGGTAAGCTATCCCGATCTGGTGAAAGCCTTTTCGTTTGTCTATAGTCAGAGGCGGATGGGTCCTTGTCTCCTCTATTAAGGGTATCCAAATTAAGGTAGACCATGAACTCCTGCACACGTTGTTTGGAGTGAAGACATCTGGACATAGTGGGGTTCACACCGTGAACGATGAAGCAAAGGGTCTTGGCATTATAGGTCCAGGTTTCAGGCTGAAAGACAGAAAATTAGATATCAATCAAATGTCTGCATTCAACCGTCTTCTCCATTTCATTATCTGCCAATTTATGGTTCCCGGCCCAGGGCTTTTTCTCTCATCTGCACTAGGCGATTCGGATATGATGTTCTGGGTAATCCAGAATAAGGAGATTAACTTGGCCGCAGTCATGTTGGAGAGAATGAAGTTGCTAGTGCTCAAAATCTGGGATACAAAGAGCAAAAGAATGTATCCTTGCCCTACGCTCATCTTCTAACCAAGATTTTCAAGCATTTTGGAGTTGATTTATCTGGAGCTATTGTAGAAAAGATGGGGCCAGTCTATAAGGTCAAGGAACCTTAAGAAAAGGTTTTTCAGTGTAGAATGGGATATGAACCAAGACCTCTGTGGCAGAGGGAGAGGCCATCATCGGAGTTGTCCAGAGATTCAAGAAGAAGCAGCAGATCCTCCAGCAGTTTAGAGGTAGATCAGCAGCAGTAGAGAGAGCAGCAGCAGCACCTCAGTGGAACTCCAAGCAGAGATTTCAGGATCACCCATTATAGAAGTGAATCTCATCCTCCAGAAGTTCAAATGGAAGAAGTTGTAGCAGGTGTGGCAGATCTTTGCCCACCTCAATAGTTGCCTCTATTTTAGAGATGTTTTGGACTCTCTTCCCTCCACCTCAGTACTTTGAAGAAGAAGATATGGCACCAGGCCATACAGAAAATTTGTTTGAATCAGTTGTCAATGTTGAGGTGTAAGCAGCTTTTCAGCAAGAAGTGATTTTGGAAGATGTTCCCAGCCAAGGGGAACAACATGCTGTGAATAAACTTGTCAGAATCCGTGGCAGAAGGCCACTATGAGAAAATTGTTTGGAGGAAGCTCCTGCCCAGGGGGAGCTAGAAAATGTTGATCTCCATGCTCGTATTCAGGGGGAGCAAACTAAAATGAGGAACCATTGATAGAAAATGCTCCTGAGACAGATGCACCATCTCAGAAAAAATCCTCCTCCTGCCAGCGCTCCTGTAAGTGAAGAACCAAGTGCAAGCTGTACTATTGAGCAGCTTGTCACTCAGCAGAGCAAACAAAAGAGAGTGGTTCACAGAAGGCCAAGAAAGAGCCACAGAAAAGTAATCTGAAGCCAGTTATGGAATTGTTGAAGGCTCAAGGAGATATTTATCATCAGTTCAGACCAGTGTGCAAGGCATTCTGACTAGTCAAGCTTCAACAACCTCTGAGCTATCTTCAGTCCGAAATGCTATGAAGGGGTTCAACAAGGAAATGTCTATATGAGTCCATGATTGCAAATCTTTCAAGGTCAAGTGGTTTTTCTCCTACAGCTACTCAGAGCAGATCATAGTTGTTCCTCAGCCGCCAAGGCCTCCAGCTCAAGAGTCTCGGCCAGCAGGGCCTTCAGCTCATTAGGGCCATCAGGGCCATGAGTGCCAGCATCAGGCCATCTCGGCCGTCTGCAGTTGTCAGAGAGGGTCATGCAAAAGGAAAAGATCCTTGAAGCTACCAAGGCCCCCGATACTTCTGCTCTTGCAACTCCAACCCTCTCCTCACCTTCATCTCCTTCTACAGCCCCTCCAGCACCACCAACTCTCAAACACCCTATGCCTCGCACCCAACCTTCTTCCTCTCTCATTCATCATCTCAACCTTCTTTCTCTCCCACTCCTTCTCACACCTCAGCTCCATCATCATTCTCACCTTCTTCACCTCTCACTCAAACCACTCCAGTTCCCCCATCTACATCTTCAATCCGAACACCTCTTCTATCCTCTACTCCTCCTTCCTCTGTCACCTTCCCTCGGAAAAACCTCCACTTCTTGTGTCTTGACACTAATCTTCCAGATGTTTTGAGAGAAATACCCTCATCACCATTCTCTCCACTGCCACTCATATCCACAGGAGTGATCCTCCCAGTCCTGCCAAGAAAAAGAGGAAACATTCATCCTCTGTCAGCATCCCCTCCTCACCTTTATTTCCTCCTCTTTGGTACTCTCTTACCCTCGAACCTCAGAGAAGCCTATCTATAGGGAATACCTTCAAAGTGCTTCCTCTCCACCGTCTATGGTATTCCTTACTCAACCTCTCTGAGCATCTAACACTGTTCTTCCTTTTACCCAGCTGTCCCACCCTCAAAAATCCAAAATCTTTGAGGGCACTGAGTTCAAGACTGAAGATCAGTGGGCCAATGTCAAGGGCAACAAGGCTCAGTTCACAAAATACTTGACTGCCAGCAGAATCCCTTACCCATAGAGCTCACACACTCACTCTTTCTGAGTGGTTTACTCTTCAGCATAAAACTCTTGGGGACCCTTCATTTTGAAAGAGATCAGATTGCCAAGAACTTCCAGCTGTACAGAGATTTCTGCTACTTGAACAAGCTGTCTGAAGTCCAATTCTACCAATTTCATTCAGCCATAGTGATGCTGAGATCAAAACATCCAATAAATCTTCCTCTCACAGTAGATTTTTCCGATCTCAAAGTTGACTCTCCAGTTCTTCTGCCGAAGCTACACTCCTTAGTGTTTGACTCAGATGCAGGCTCCCATGCCTTTGATATGTTTGCTAAGCAGATGGGCAGAATGTCAGCTAAGCAAGGTAGAATGCCTTCCTTTTGCGGTTTATCTTCAGAGAATACCACTCTGGCCGCATTTCCTCTCAAGTTTTGGCTCCACTCATCTCTGAGTGTGAGAGGCTTTCTCCCACCATATGGGAAACGCTCTACAAGGAACCCCATCTTCAGTTGCAAGCCATCAACAGTTCCTTGGTCCGTCAAGCTAAACCCATTCTATCAGTCGAAGCCTTCATGGATCTCAACTCCATAAATCTCATTCAAGAGATCTATTTCAGTGGGCAACCAGATATACTGCCTTCTATGCTCTGAAGCAGGATCTGCTTGATCAGAAGATTTTCTATCCAATCTCTCTGGATAGATTTCTCCATCGTGCCAGCTTTGGAAAGCACCTACTTCCGATTCATCCTGGACAAAGATCAGTATGAAGAATCCTGGAAGAACAGCGGCAGCTTTACATTCAGCGGATCTCTCCAGCCATGGTTCTTCCTTCTCAGTTGCTCCTGGTGTTTTCCACCAGACTTTTGAAGACATAGAGATCAAGGCATGGACTTTTATTTCCCAGCATGCCTCCCTTTTGTCTCCTTTGTATTATCTTACCTCATTATACAAAGCTTTCTCTCTTCTTTGTCTCATAGACTATCTTTTTACTTATTGACAAAAAGGGCAGAAAACTAATGCAACTCTGAAAAAATATGTTTTTCATTATGTTGTTTAGTATATTTTGTCATCATCAAAAGGGGGAGATTGATGACCAAACTCTCTCCAGATAAATTAATTCACTTATTTATATATTAATTTTGATGATTAACAAAACATTACTAATGATTACTTGAGCCTTGAGGACAGGAAATAAAAGTAAAAGAAAGTTCAAGACAATCAGTAAGACTCTCACTTCATAATTTTCCAAGTCATTGCATCGACTTCATTCATACTTCATAACGACTTCTATTGATAATCAGAACGATTCCTTTATAAGTTCATATCGATTTCAATAGTCATCGTAACAATTTCATAAGTATTATGATCGATTTCCTTCTGACCGAAAAGTCGTGATGTTTCAAAACAAATCGATACCGTAACGATTTCTTAAAGATCTCATAACGATTCTATAGACATCGCAACGATTTCTTTGGAAAGCGCAACGACCTGACCGTCGTAACGATTCTATAAGACATCACAACGATTTTCTTTTGAAAGCGTAACGACTTGTCTGTCGTAACGATTTCTTCAGTACTCGTAACGACTTCTTTTGAACTCGTAACAACTTGTCTGTTGTAACGATTTCTTCAGTACTCGTACGATTCTCTAGAACTCACACGACTTTCTAGCCGTAACGATTTCTTAAGTTCTCGTAACGATTTCTTTAGAACTCACAAAGACTTTCTAGCCGTAACGATTTCTTAAGTTCTCGTAACGATTTCATTAGAACTCACAACGACTTTCTAGCCGTAATGATTTCTTAAGTTCTCGTACGATTTCTTTAGAACTCACAACGACTTTCTAGCCGTAATGATTTCTTAAGTTCTCGTAACGATTTCTTTAGAACTCACAACGACTTTCTAGCCGTATCGACTTCTTTAGTTCTCGTAACGATTTCTTCAGACCTCGTAACGATTTGCTTGTCGAAACAATTTCTTAGAATTCAGAACGATTTGCTTGGTACAACGATTTGTTATGAGTTTCATATCGATTTCATCAAATACAACTCATGGTATCTCACAACGATTTCATTATTATATCAACACTCTTTGATATACGTTAATAGTCAAAGTCGTATCTCGTCTGTTTAACTGCTATGCATTCAATGCACTCTGAACGTATCTCTCATGCATGCAGACGATATCTTCCCACCGTTGCGCTACTCTGTCTACATCTTTATTTTGACAGAAAGGAGCTTTGCTAAAAACTAGCAATATCTTTTCCAAACTTGGACTAACGATCAACGACACCCTAGCTGTCTCCTATATTGTTGACATGTCTGCAGATACCTGCCAAGATCTATCTGTACAACGTTGGACACAAGATACATGATATTAAATGTTTCTCTGGCGTGTACTAAAGGATAAAAGACTGAAGATAAGAAGCTTCCTTGCAGACCATTTTAACGTAGACCAGGATGAGAGACAACGGATCTTTAAACGTTCAAATTTCAAGTAGAAGCTTAAATACAGACTCAAGACTCAGAAGAAAAAGACTTTTGAAGTAGATTACTCTGAAAGAAAGCATCGCCAATCCTTCAACTCTTTTGTGATTCAACCTAGAGCGAAGCACTCTATTCCAATCCATCTTTAGCTCTCAGTGTTCAAGAAGAAATTCCTGTGAGAGCCAGTGTAGTCTTTGGAGAGAAACCAGTGTTAATTCCTTCTCTCTCGAGGCTTGTTTGCTTCAGATTGTAGTTGTATGAGCTAGTTCCTGAAGCTTGTTCTTATACTTCTTTTTATTAGTTGTGTTCCCTTCGGGTGAAGGAAGACCTGGTGGTATCCAGGGTGATTGTTTTCCCTTCAGGTTGAAGGAAGACCAGTTGAGGCTGGGTGTAAGGATCCGTGAGGGGGATAGTACCCTTGATAGTGAAATCCTGAAGTATTGCTCAGGGACTGGACGTAGGTCTCCTGTGGGAGGAGTTCCGAACCAGGATAAAAATCCTTGTCCTTGTGGTTGTGTTTGTGTGTGTTGCTGTCTCATTTCCTCTAACTCTAACCTTCGTTTAAGTTGTTGTGTAATCCTTTTAGTGACAGGTATTAATCAAAGATCAAATTTTTAATAACCCATTCACCCCCCCCTCTGGGCTAGCTAGCTGGGCAACACTGCCTGCACGCCGCGCTAAGAGCCACATCCATAGTCCTATGATCAAATCCTATAGTCTTGCTCTCAATGATTGTCTAAGCCCCATTACAAACTTCTTCACCTTACGCCTCTCATCAGCAACTATGTGTGGTGCTACCTCGCACCTCCGCAAATCTAGCCTCATACTCCAAAACCTGACATCAAGCCTTGAGTCACATCAAGAATTCCTGCTCCATCTTGTCCTGGACGTGCTCGAGAACATACTTGGCCTCACAACCTCACGAACTCTCCCAAGTCACCTCTAGCTCCCCTCCCTCGAACTACGTGCGAAGAACGGAAGACCACCACACAACTACTCGCTCCTGAAGCATGTACGTCGCCAAGCAGATTTTGTCATCCTCTGCACACCTGATAGCTCTAAATATCTTCTCGATCTCCCTAAGCCAATTCTTTGCAACCAATGGCTGACTCTCCCCTTAAAACGAGGGCGGAGCCATCCACTTGAACCTCTCCATGGTCGATGCACCTCCTATACCACGGTCCTGCTTAGCTGGTGCCGGAACCTGAGCCTGAAGAGCTGCCTGCGTCTGTGCTTGAGTCTGCATCACTTGCAGGAGCCCTTGCATGAACGTGCCACAGTCAACCAATGGTGGCGAGGGTGCGCAGGTGGTCCCTGAGGTGCTGGTACTCTCTGCTGCTCACTTGTAGTCCTCCTTGACTCCTCATCTTGAATAGGTACACTCGAACGACGGGGTCTTCCAGCCATTGCCTGCAAATATGATGATCAAATCATCCCCATATAATTTCATGAATTATATATCTATTTTGGTGATTAACAAATCCTAACAATTAGTATTTTATAGTTTTTATGAAGCATTGTCACAGGAAATAAACTAGGCAAAATCAAGCAAAACTTGTAAGTAAATCCGTACATTGTTGTTCTTAATTTTTCAGAGCATGAATTTCTCTAAGTACACATCGACTCGCTTTGAAGCATACAATTTCATAAGTCATCGCAAAAATCTCTTTCATAAGTTTCATATCATTTTTTTTATATCGATTTCGATCTCAGAACGATTTGCTAAGTTATCGCATAGATTTCGCTCTCATAACGATTCGACAAGTTAGTATAACGATTTCAATCTCACAAAGATTTCGTAAGTGAGCATAACGATTTTCTCTCATAACGATTAGACAAGTGAGTATAACGATTTCAATCTCACAACGATTTCGTAAGTGAACATAATGATTTGCTCTCATAACGATTCGATAAGTGAGTATAACGATTTCAATCTCACAACGATTTCGTAAGTGAGCATAACGATTTCTCATAACGATTTGCTTATAGTCTTATAACGATTTGGTTATAACGTTTTGCTCATAACGATTTGCTTATAGTGTTATAATGATTGGGTCATAACGATTTGCTCATAACGATTTGGTTATAACAATTTGCTCATAACGATTTGCTTATAGTCTTATAATGATTTGGTTATAACGATTTGCTCGTAATGATTTTCTTATAGTGTTATAATGATTGGGTCATAACGATTTGCTCATAACGATTTGGTTATAACGATTTGCTCATAACGATTTGCTTATAGTCTTATAACGATTTGGTTATAACAATTTGCTCGTAATGATTTTCTTATAGTGTTATAATGATTGGGTCATAACGATTTGCTCATAACGATTTGGTTATAACGATTTGCTCATAACGATTTGCTTATAGTCTTATAACGATTTGGTTATAACGATTTCGTTATAACGATTTACCCATAACGATTTGTTATCCAGAACGATTTGGTTAGAATGCATAACGATTTGTGCTTACTATGATTTGTTTATGAATGAGCAATGATTCACATGAACATGACTCATTCACAATGATTCTATAAGTCATGTCATATCGACTTCATGAGCTATAACGACTTGATATTTGAATATCTTGACAAGTCAAAGTCATCCCGCGTATTTCTCTATTATCCATGAATTAAATATAACCGTACATTTCTCTGCACGATGCATGTCCAGATATCTTCTATTCTTATGCTCCTGCATGTAATATCTTTTTGAAAAGACAGAATGGAAATTTCTATTTTGATGTATTCTCACTCTAACGTTGACTGACAACAAGAGACAGCTTAGCTGTCTACATTTTAGCATTTAAAGTGTGCAGGTCTCTGACAACACGACTCTATACAACGTTGGATAAAGTAGAAGTTGGAGGATATCAAGAAGGATTTTCTTCTTACGTGTATGGAACGCAATGAACCGTTGATTGCAAAGGAAAGCCATGCAGTCTAGCGTTCTCTGAACTTAGAGACAATGAATACTTCAACGACTACATTTTCAAAAAGAAGATACAATAGAAGACTGGTGCCTATGTAAAGAACATTATCTTGAGAATTCAAAATATGGAAGCACCATAGAATAGCTCAAGTCTCACTCCATCATCTTGTTGTAGCTCTTTGCTCTCTGTGTCTAGTGTAGAATCTTGAGAGAGCTTTTGTGAACTGAGAGTGTTCTTCTTTGTAGATCTTTTCCTCTCAGTCTTCGCTTCGGATCAAGCATTGTGCTATTAGCTTTGTCCAGGGGCATATCATCCATTAAACACATCTTTGTGTTATTCCCTTCGTGTTGAAGGAAGACCTAGGGGTTCCAGGGTGTTTTTCCCTTCGTGTTGAGGATGACCTGGAGGTTGTAGGGTGTTGTATTCCTCTTCGGGTTGTGAAGAGAAGATCAGCTGCAGCTAGGTGTGTAAGTGTCCTTGAGGGGGACTGTACCCTTGGGTAGTGAATCTTGAGTTGTTGCTCAGGGACTGGATGTAGGACTCCTGTGGAGAGGTGGTCCGAACCAGGATAAAATCTTGTGTAGTGGGATTGCTTGCTTTGTGTTTGTTGTTTACTTTTCACTAACGCTAACAATCAACAAAGTGCTTGTTGTGTGAACATTTTTGTGGATAGGTTTAGGTATTCAAATTTTAAGAATCCCATTCACCCCCCCCCCCCCCCCCCCCCGGGCTTGCTAGCTGGGCAACAAAATAAACATAAAGTCAAGCTCCTTTTATTACTACACTTAGCATATTATCATGCATTCATCCTGTCACTTTTCTAGTCCTACCTTAATTATTCCATGGATCTGGTTATCCACTACAAAGACTTAGAGATGTGAATTAGTTGATGGCTATTCATGTATAATCTCAACCCTGTATCTTTGATATGATCTCTGTAATGACCCACTTTATACC
This sequence comes from Colocasia esculenta, assembly GCA_014218235.1. NCBI lineage: Eukaryota > Viridiplantae > Streptophyta > Magnoliopsida > Alismatales > Araceae > Colocasia > Colocasia esculenta. The sequence continues at coordinate 17,249 of JACBKR010003979.1, forward strand.
GGTACAATTATACTAATCCCCATCGGTACAAAGGGCGTCATTACAGTGGGATAATAACCAACACTAAACGATAGGTGATATGCACATGAATAACAAATGAGTACAGCGGGAATAAAAGAAATAACACATTCTCATTCCATCATCATCACATCATTCCACGGTCTATATAGCAAAAGTAAATGACAAAGTCCACATTATTACAATTTCAAAAGAAATACATTGTCTATTACATTGTCCATAAGAATAACCTTATTCATACTATGAAAGGAAAAGTACAACTACTAAGCACTCCACAAGATCGCTACTCCTCTCGCTCGATGTCGCTCCTCACTATGACCTCCTCCAATATGGGAACACCTATCTCACCTGTACACCGAAGCAAGTATGAGTCTAAAAGACCCAGCAAGCAATCTAAAGACACAACCTTACACATGTCACACACATACTAAACTATTAAACAATAGGGAACACATGCTATCTTTTAAACCATAAACAATTACGTGGCACATGCTTTATAAATTTAACTTACGTGCATAAACAACCTAAACATGTTTTAAACTAACACTTGCTCACTTTAAATCATGGATAATAAACATACACCTACACATGTTTTCTACACATAACATATCACATGATTCACGATTCATGCAGTAATCATATCATTGCACAATTTTACCATTTAGGACATGATGTTATGTACAAGATAATGAACACTCCTAGCATGATATCTAACCACTTTCATATGCAATATATCACTTTTTCACACATTTAGCTTGCTGTTTTGACATGAATAAACACAATTACATGGATTTACATTATTCACATGCTATCTTATTCATTTAACATTCCACATGCTCATTTTCACATTGCAAAATTCACATGTTACATACACTTATTCACATACACTACTACATGGATGTTATTATCCTATATCACATGATATTACATTTAACATATTAACAGATGATTGATATGAATATATGCATTTTTACTTTGGTTTTCACATGCATTTATACTCTCATTTACACATCATCTCACATATTTTTCATAGCTTTCACTTATCACATGTCACATCACTTGCACTTACCACGTGCCACATTCACATGTCACTTTACTATTTATTCACATTTTATACTTTAAGTGTCGTGACACATAGTCCTAACTACCATCTAGAGGACGCACGCACCTATATCACATAAAAATAGCACATAACATTTCCTTTGACACACAACCGCCACCTAGGCAAACTAGTGGCGGATCTTGGTTACTACGCAGACCAGGAGAAGCCCTCTCCACCCTATCCAGTGGTACTTGTCCACCTCCAGGATTTCATCCTAATGCCATTAGGATATCAAATAACGTTGAGCCTCCCATATTGACTTTTCTATGGTACAGCTCTCAGACCTCTATGGTAGCAGTGTCAATATCGGCCATTAAACACATTATCACATATACACTTTATCACATTATTTACATTATTCACATGTACTTAAACACACACATACATGCACTTTTAACTTATATACATGGATCAGTTTATAGAGCATGGTATTACTGTTTGATAATGATAATCAACTCCTAATACAGTCCTAATTATGTTGTTATTAACTGAATCACATACAATTTAACTTAACATGCTTAACATGGTCATTTTCTCATTTAAATCCATAACGTACCTACTGTTATTAAAACAACATGAAATTTTTATAACATGTTTCAAACAGTAGACATATCAAATATTCATTTTCCATATTTTTCAGATCTGTAAAATAATTTTAGCAATAAAAACATGATTCAAGCATAATTATCACTAAATTCTTTTAAACAGGTTTCACAGTAACACAGTTATACACCACAGTGCTAATACCTGAACACAGTCATCATGTAGTCATAGGAAATTTCTGAAACCCTAATTTAACATGAATCTAATTAATCAGAAATTAACAAGGCCAATCATGCTTAATATCCTTAACATAAATTCTAATAATTAGTACAGTTTACAAAAATTCGACCCATCCACATGGATAATATAATGATATACTTGACCCAAAGTAATTCTCACAGCATGTACTTATACTCAGAAATCCAGAAAATATAGTACAGAGATCAGAACATCGTATCTATCAAACTCATGAAATTGGCGGCACAGGTGTTGCCGCCAACCTGGGTTAACGGCACAAGATGCTGCCACTGACCCTGGATCATAACGACACAATAAGTTGCCATTAAGTTCCTGTCTGCAGAATGCTGACAGAACACACAGAATGATGGTGAATGGGGGTTCCAGGACACGAGATAAATTCTGTAAAATTCCTATGACCTAACTGACATGGGTAGGGTTGTTATCCATAGTTACTTGCCTCAAAATAAATCCAAGAAGATCAAACTTTGTTGGTGAAGCCCTCTAGATTTATTTTTAGGTAAGTAACCTGTGGATATCAACCCTACCCATGTCAGTTAGGTCATAGGAATCTTACAGAATTTATCTCGTGTCTTGGAACCCCCATTCACCATGATTCTATGCGTTTCGTCTGTATTCAATAGACAGGAACTTAACGGCAACATATTGTGCCGTTAAGATCTAGTGTCAGCAGCCGCATCTTGTGCCATTAACCCAGGTTGGCCGCAACACCTGTGCCGCCAATTTCATCAGTTTGACAGATATGATGTTTTGATCTCTGTAGTATATTTTCCAGATTTTTGAGTATAAGTACATGCTGTGAGAATTATTTTGGCCAAGTATATCATTAGATCATGCCATGTGGATGGGTCGATTTTTGTAAATTGTGTTAATTATAGAATTTATGTAATAGAATATTAAGCATGATTTTGCCTTGTTAATTCCTAATTAATTAGATTCATGTTAAATTAGGGTCTCAGAATTTACTACCACTACATGATGACTGTGTTCAGGTATTAGCACTGTGGTGTATAACTATGTTATTGTGAAACCTGTTTAAAGGAATTTAGTGATAATTATGCTTGATCATGTTTTAATTGCTAAAATTATTTTACAGATCTGAAAAATATGGAAATTGAACATGTGATTTGTCTACTGTTTGAAACATGTTATAAAAAAATCATGTTGTTTGAATAACATTAGGTACTATTATGGATTTAAATGAGAAAATGACCATGTTAAGCATGTTAAGTTAAATTGTATGTGATTCAGTTAATAACAACATAATTAGGACTATATTAGGAGTTGATTATCATTATCAAATAGTAATACCATGCTCTATAAACTGATCCATGTATATAAGTTAAAAGTGCATGTGTGTGTGTGTTTAAGTAAATGTGAATAATGTAAATAATGTGATAAAATGTTAATTGGCCGATAATGACACTACTACCATAGAGGTCTGAGAGCTATACGATAGAAAAGTCCCTATGGGAGGCTCAACATTATGTGATATCCTAAGGGCATTAGGATGAAAACCTGGACGTGGACAAGTACCACTGGATAGGGTGGAGAGGGCTTCTCCCGGTCTACGTAGTAACCAAGATCTGTCACTAGTTTGCCTAGGTGTTGGTAGGTGTCAAAGGAAATGTTATGTGCTTTGTGCTATGTGCTATGTGATATGGTGCGTGCGTCCTCTAGATGGTAGTTAGGACTATGTGTCACGTCAACTTAAAGTATAAAAATGTGAATAAAGAGTAAAGTGACATGTGAATGTGGCATGTGGTAAGTGCAAGTGATGTGACATGTGATAAGTGAAAGCTATCTGAAAAATATGTGAGATGATGTGTAAATGAGAGTATAAATGCATGTGAAAACCAAAGTAAAAATGCATATATTCATATCAATCATGTGTTAATATGTTAAATGTAATATCATGTTTAGTATCATGTTCTATAGGTTAATAACATCCATGTAGTAGTGTATGTGAATAAGTGTATGTAAACATGTGAATTTTGCAATGTGAAAGATGAGCATGTGGAATTGTTAAATGAATAAGATAGCATGTGAATAATGTAAATCCATGTAATTTTGTTTAATTCATGTCAAAACAGCAAGCTAAATGTGTGAAAAAGTGATATATTGCATATGACAGTGGTTAGATATCATGCTAGGAGTGTTCATTATCTCGTACATAACTTCATGTTTTAAATTGGTAAAATTGTGCAATGATATGATTAGTGCATGAATCATGAATCATGTGATATGTTATGTGTAGAAAACATGTGTAGGTGTATGTTTATTATCCATGATTAAAGTGAGCAAGTGTTAGTTTAAAACATGATTAGGTGGTTTATGCATGTAAGTTAAATGTATAAAGCATGTGCCACGCAAATTGTTTATGGTTTAAAAGATAGCATGTGTTTCCCTATTGTTTAATAGTTTAGTATGTGTCTGACATGTGTAAGGTTGTGTCTTTAGATTGCTTGTTGGGTTTTTTAGACTCATACTTGCTTCGGTGTACATGTGAGATAGGTGTTCCTATATTGGAGGAGGGCATAGCGAGGAGCGACATTGAGCGCGAGGAGTAGCCATCTTGTGGAGTGCTTAGTAGTTGTACTTTTCCTTTCATAGTATGAATAATGTTATTCTTATGGACAATGTAATAGACAGTGTATTTCTTTTGGAATTGTAATAATGCGGACTTTGTCATTTACTTTTGCTATATAGACCATGGAATGATGTGATGGTGATGAATAAGAATGAGTTATTTCTTTATTCCCGCTATACTCATTTTTATTCATGTGCATATCAACCTATCGTTAGTATTGTGGTTTATTATCCCACTGTAATGACACCCTTTCTACCGATGGGAATGGTATAATCGTATCAGTATAAAGTGGGTCTTACACTAGACATTTGAGGTCAGATTGTCCAAGACTCAATAAAAATGGTCAGGCAAAAAATTTCGAAAAGAGAAGAGAAAAGAGAGAAACACGAGAAACATAAAATGAAAATCATGACAGCTACAAGCAATAACTTCTCAGACAGCTCAAGCAAAGAAAAAGATGAGAGAATGTCAATATGCTCTTTATGAACAAAATAGCAAAAGGCATTCAAATGGGTATAGTTAGGGATTCTCAAAAAGCATCCGATTAGTGACTACCTACTCTTCACATCATTTCCATCTGAAGAGGAAATAGTCATCCTTTGTTTTTAGTTTTTATTTTTAACTTACATTTTTTTGTGTTTATTCCTTAAATTAAAATGCTACTAATATCCTTGCAAGAATTTGTGATCAATGTAGGGACACTTCATAAAGACCTCCCAACAAAACAACAAAAAAAATACAATAGGAGATGTCGACAAAAAAGAAGAAGAATGAAGATTCATCAAGCCACACATCAAGGGGAGCCATACATAAAGGGGGAGCAAACACTAAGGGGAGCAATAAATAATGACAGTAGTAAAAATATTGTTGAACCCCTCTCCTTCAACATGATAAGAATATTCCTTAAGAGGGAAAATGCAATCGGTAAAATCCTTCCTTTTGGTTATTGAGAAAAAAGGGGGAGAGTATTTTTAAACTATGAATTTTCTATTTATTACATGTTTTTAGTATCTTTGCCAGAAATTCTCATAAGTTTTGTCATCGCCAAAAAGGGGGAGATTGTTGAACCACTCTTATATTTTATCATTTTATTTTGGTGATAATAAAACTCATGATTAACTTAATATCATGAATATATTTAATATCATGTTTTCCTCATAAATACAAACATATAATGGCATCATCTTTTCCTAATTTGCATTGGAAGGCTAAATCTTATGTTGTTCAATGCATATTGATTACTGAATAAATGCCACATCGATTGAAGAAGAAAGGTTCCATTGATTGCTGCTAGAATAGCACATCGATTAGTATTTTTACATGTCATATCGATCGCAGTCCATGAATCAATGATGTTAGCCAAACATCAATTGCCTTATAACATCGATTATATTTAAACATCGATTGCATAAACATCGATTATACTTAAACATCGATCGCTTTCACAACAGTTATCCTCGAACATCGATTGTCTTTCACATCGATTACCTTAGAACATTGATTACATCACTTAGACATAAACATTGATTACATTGGAATATCGATTATCTTTCACATCGATTACCTTAGCACATCAATTACATTGGAACATTGATTGTCCTTCACATCGATTACATTATAACATCGATTATTCTTCACATCGATTGTCCTTCACATCGATTGCTTTCATATCAATTGGTTACATCGATTATCATAAAACATTGATTTCATTCAAACATCGATTATCTTTAACTTAAACATCGACTATACTTTCACATCAATTGTATCGTAACATCGATTGCACTTAAACATCGACTACCTTTATGAAACATCGATTGCCTCTATATTTTAAACCTTTCAAAATATCTTTGGTGCCCAATGAAATTTCAAATGCATTTTATTATTTCTCTTACTGAAGATCTTTTTACCTATCTCATAGGATCTCTTATTCTTGCAAGAAAGAAAAAAATCTTTCAACTATTTCTAGCTATTAGCAAGAAATATGGATAGAAGGCAAAAGAGGTAAGGGCCATCTGACAAAAGACTTATAGAGTCTAAACATCTGCCTTGCATTTAATGTCTGTAGGTTCACTTCTACTCATAGTCAACATCTTGGACCTACTACTAGCATCCTTGAAAGTGCACACCAACTGGAACATCTTCCTCCATTCCAAGTAGCCAATAGGCACAAGAAGGAAGCCGTTAGAGTCAAAGGAAGGTGAGAAGAAGAAGAAGAGATCTAAGAAACTCTAACGACCATCTGTCAACGAATCTGCTCCATAAAAGAGAGAAGCAAAAGAAAAAGTAATTGAGGGTGAACCTGAAGATCATTCAAGGAGTGTACATGTAGCACCTTGAAAATTTTATTAATTGAAAAATTATAAGAAATTGAAAATGATATTTAATATTCTTGAATTAGATAATGCATACTTACCATATATCGTATATGAAAACACATTGAAAAATTCATAAAAATCAGAGTTCAACCCTAAATAATAATCCCAATTAACCTACGAAGGAATTCGTTTGAGGAAAAGTCCGATTGGCCAAGTTTAAGGTATTTTACGGCTTATTATCGTAATTAGGGAATAAGTCAGATAATTACTATCACACGTACTTAAGTGAGTCCAAAATAAAATATAAATTATGGATGGACTTCAAACAATGGGTATTGACAACCCAATGAAAGAGTTGGACCAAAGGAAGGCTTTGGGCCGCAAAATAATTCATGCTAAGAAAGTAACGTGAAATTAAAAATATTCACTAATGGACTATGATATGGTAAGTTCTCACCCAATAGACCTCCATTGTACTTCAATCAAACCCAAATTCATGGTTACATCCTATGGGAGGTTTCCATATCTTCCCATCACGAACTGGGGAGAGAAATCCTCCATTAAGGGAAGGATACACCCAATTCGTACCTATAAGTTTCCTAATCTAATTAGGTAACTAAAGACCCATCCCCCTTTAAATAAGCCCCATCTCTCCCATGGGACGACCCCTAGGGTTGCTGAAGTCATGCTTGGAGGCTGTGGTGGCTAGCGATCTTGAGGAGGAAGCTGGAGCAAGAAGTACATCGTGCTCATCTCCCCTTGCGACCTGCAGACAAGCCCTTTCAAGATCATCATCAAAGGTTAGTAAAATCTCGACCCAACCATGCAAACCATATATCCTTGAAAAGATCTTTGAGTCTAGTTTCTTATGGAACTAATTTTCCCAATTTCTATTCCGCAGATCGTAAGTATTAGGCGTTCTCCTCTAAGTGGTCAGAACTAGGGCTTTCATGGGAATGAATCGTATTCAACTCAAAAGGTAGGTCATCTCCATGCCAAACTCTAATTAAACTCATTCATGCTTACATATATGTGTTTCGATCATGTTCTCACTATTTTCCCCAATTTGTATCATCTCCGTTTCACGAATTAAATCTAGTATGATCAGTACGTTGTGCTGCCTCGAGTTCTATATCTCATCGTGGAGTCATTTTTAGACTAAGCACCAATCATGAAACTTGTTTCCCCATGAGTATAGTTTCATTTGGCACTAGTTTGCCCAATTTTTATTACTGTACCGAGATTATTAGTCTGCACATGAGCACTATGTCATATTCACGTAGATACACAATGCATCTTGTTACATTGTCAAATGATTGTTTTTCTCGATTACTCATTATTGTACATTATATAGGAAGTACTATAACTAAAAGAGGCCTTCATAAGGTGACAGTGTTGCTTGTCGCCTTCTGACCACAGTGGGCATTTCAGCTCTATTTAGCCCATTTTGCGTCGATTTCGTTCCCCATCTTCTCCTGTGCGATGTTAGTCGCTGAAAACATGCATTTATCAACCCATATAAAGGTCAAAACATGTTCACATGATGTTTAATTGATCTTAAGTTGGTGATCTTTCTCTCTGCCTGCTGATTGTTCACTTCTTGCCTTGTTATTGCACTTGCTAAAAACACATTACTACTTGCTAAAATTGGTCATGCATGATTAGTATTTTTCTGATTTAGCATTAATGATACTTACCAAAAATGGAGTTTCCATTAATGATGTTTTCCATAACTAGAGTTTCCATAATCAGATTCACACATGCACTTGAGCGATTCTCACGTGTGGCATGTGCATGCACTCTAGCACATTAAGAAAGCCCCGTTTTGGCTTGTTGTTAAGAGGAATATTCAACAGAAAATGGGAAGAAATTTATTTGGGTGACCAATCTGACGAAACAAAAGCTAAATCCACGTTCATTGGCAAGAGGAATATTCAACATAAAATGGGAAGGCTCTTACTTCTTGGGGAGATCATCTACGAAAGCGTGGAGCTGGGTTAAATCAAGCCGGACAAGAGTACCTCCTTGGCTTGGCCGAGGAGAGCTTCATCGTCTAAATTGGATATTCAGGGAGTTCTTCTAAGGCAAGTAACCTAGGGATTTCATCCTTATGCCTATCACTTAGGGTTATACGATTTTTTCCAAAAATTTTATCGTGTCCTAGACCCCCAAATTCCTTTTTATTTGGTTTCGGTCTGCACTTCTGTAGATAGGAGGTTGACAGCAACCTATGTTGCCACCAAGTTCCTAGTTTGACAACAAGTGACATTGCCGCCAACCACCTTTGACGTCAATGCCTTTGTCGTTAAGTTCTTTAGTCTTCAGATAATCTTTTAAAGGCATGTGTTTGATTCTTTCGAGATACAAAGTCTAAAATTGGATTTTAGG
>JACBKR010003980.1:0-26513 GCA_014218235.1 Colocasia esculenta
ATGGGTAGTGGGGAGAGGCCATTTCGGGTTCAGGAAGTAGGGGAGGCCTTCACCCACTCACCATGCGATCTGACAGTTTGGAGCCGTTGGGGGACATCCCCCAATGGCTACCATACCTTGTTTCAGAAGACAACAGCTCTGCTGCGCATGCAGGCCAGAGATGTTGACTCCAGATCGCTGGACGCCGGAGAGTGTTGGCGTCCAGGGTTGGACGCTGACACCACCTCAGCGGCCAGGGGTTGACGCCAATAAGGCCTTCGGCCAGAACCCTAATTATGCAGAAAACCATGCATACCAAGCTTCTATACATGCAATATGTACATGGTATTATATTCATACTATCATCATGCAATACATACATTATTTACGTTTAATATAAACACATGTACACGTATTTATACTATTTTAATATCCACGTAAATACGTACATATACTACAACTCACAATATACTCACATAAATACGAAAAATACGACGGAAATTCGAGGGTCTTACAGCGACGCTTTCCTTGTCGCTTTCTGAAATGCGACAGTGCCTATGTTCGCGTTCTCAGTACCCGATTTGCAACCCTATCGCGACCCGTACAAGACCCTGTCGTTTCACAGGCCGTCGCGACAGTACCTATGTCGCGATCTGCCTACCCCGTCGCAATCATCATTGGGCTATGTCGCCTTCACAGAGATTTTGAGAAAAACCCATGAAAAATATTTTTGTCGCTTTCTAAATAATCCTTACGCCTTCTTACCGTTATACCCTCAGTAAAAACCCTACTTAAACGTGGTGCTATATTGAATGATTTAAAATACATGTTCACGACTTATTTCTATCTATGATTTCTCTTGCACTTGCACACACATGAACCATCCATTATGGCTGAAATCTTGCAGAAATATTCTCATAATGTATCTGGTAATTTATTGAAATAAAGTACATTACTTGCCCTATTTTAAAGGACTTGTATTCGTTTCTTGCATTGTTTATATACCGATATCGACGCTCCACTGTCCTAGAATTCCTCTAGAACGTCGAGCACCTGTTTTATATATACACACTTTTCTTGGCTTGTGGTGAACTCTCCGTCGGATATTCCTTTCGCCGGACTAGTGAACTCTTGCACAAGGCCTCCGTAAGTCTCCTCTGATCATGGATTCCCACATGGTCGACGAGCCGGTTGTACCCTAAAACCCATTATACCCTTAGGGATCAATATGATCCAAACTTCTATTAGAAGTTCGCTCTTACCTTGAATCACGTCGAACCTCTGGACTTGTGATAAAATGGCCAGCGGAAAGATCGTGAGTTCCACCTGACTGCCAACACCACGTACGCGTGTTGTGCAACTGTTACTATCGTGTTTACTCGTCGCATTACGTGCAATGTCCACTAGCTCTCATCTGTACTCTACTCGCTCGTCTATTCACGTTCACTCACTATCTCGTCTATTCATCTAGTGCTCTCATCTACTTCTTGGTACTCTATATTGGCCATTGACTGATTGTCTAAAGATAAACAATATAACCAATGCCTGGCAATAATAAAGGGCCCGATCTGGTCCTGGGATGTGCGCCCGAAAGTGCTAGTGCCCATGGGAGTTAAATGATCAGAGTGTTTGGCATTACACTCAAGTGCTATCTATCTCGACTATCTAATGACAATCAAAACACAAAACGTGCTATACTCTCTCGATGTCTAGAATGACAAACAAGTGCTATACTCGTCGTGCTATTACTATACTTGTGCTAGTTGTGCTATGGCCATCCTGCTATTCATGCTATATTCGATACTTGTGCTATTTTGGAAACTATACTTGATCTCGTGCTATTGTGCTATCCCGTTACATGTGTGCTATCTCTTGCTATATTTTGACTCTCTTGTACCTGCTCTCTTTAGACACTCTGCCATTAAATGCGTTAATTATTTAAAGCCTACTTGAGCCTGAGATTTAAGACCTACTGGGCGTTATCGCTCACCTATGTTATTTGATGTTGTGTTCTCAGGTGAGACCGAGGATGAAACATACACTCACGAGGAAGGGGATGACCAAGAGTGAAGCCAGGAGTACCCTCGAGTCATTACGTTATCTTAGAGTTGTAGTTAGTTATTTCCTTCTATTGCAATGTAATTGGGCCCTATAGAATGGCTCTGATATTAGTGGTTGTAACTAGACGTTTGAAAAGTTATCAATGAGAAAGATTTGTTTCAGTATTATTCAATGTGCAATGGTTTGATGTCTAGTACTCGCTCTATACCCTTTTCTTGCAATTGCTTCGCGCTCCGATATTCCGCGTCGGGGCGTGACACTGTTGCTCCGCCCGCTCATCACGTCGCGGCTCGTCCTCACGGGCCGGCGCTCTACCACGCCTACCTCTCGAAGCCATGGCTGTAATAAAATTTCAGCCACCATTAGAGCTAGGTTACTAAGACTTCTAACCATTTTCTTATCTATTTTTCACTTCTTATTAGTGTTTTCTACACATGTGGACATACTTAGCATGCAATGAGGATGATGACTTAGGTATATTCATGTGCAATCTCAACCGGTTTGTCTCTGATACCAATCTCTGTGACGGCCCTCATTATACCGGTACGGTTATACCAACCCACGTCGGTATAGCGAGTGTCATCACAGTGGGACATTTACCCAAACGATACGAACAGCTGAGATACACGCGAATATACAACAGAGTAGCGGAAGTAAAAGACAACTGTCTCCATTCATTCATCATCCACATTAAACACACATGAATTTTGCAATTAACATTAAGAGCTAAAAGTTCACATAATTTAAATTGTTGAAAATTTAATACATAGATGTCCACACTTATACAATTTTCTCATGATAGTTCTAGTACAATGTCACTTTTACATACTATGAAAACACAAAAGGGGTACACTGCTCCAACAATCTAAACTCCGCGCTCGGAGTCGTCTCTACCGTCTCTTCCACGAGAGTCTCGTCATCGTCTATACCTGTACGCCGAAGCAAGAAGTGAGTCTTAAAGACTAAGCAAGCAACACTATTCATAACATACACGTATAAGTCATAGTGGGTTCTACATGTACATTCACAAATTACAACATATGGCATGCTAGTCATTTGGAAGTTTCAACTTATCATGACAGTTTTACAATTTGAAACGTGGATCATGCTTTCAGATTTCTAAGAATAAAACTCACCTATCACATGCTCTCTATTCAATTTACTCGTGAAATTTTGCCTTTAAAGAACCAAGACATGAGAGCTACAACATGAACACTGTGCATATATGAAGGGAAAACACAACTAGCATGGATTTTACATGTTCCTAGGCACATACATAGACATTTTCACATGCTTTAAGTTGCTGGTTTCACATGGTTTCAATGGCTGTAAACCTACACATGAGAGCTACAATGTTGTTTAAAACATACCATGTGAACAACCAATCATGCTAATTTGTACACATGCTCATCAATTATCCCTAACATGGATTCTAGACATTTTCGCACATATAAACATGATGATAACAACATGAAATTACTGATTTCACATGGTTTCAGATTTGTCTCACATGGATTTCAATGTCATATTCTCACATTTTTAGTTTCACATTTTCTTCACACAAGTTCCCAATTCACATGGTTACACTTTACACATACACATTTCACATTGTTCACTTACACATTAACACATGAACATATACACATTACACATTACACATTCACATTTTAGGTGCCGTGACACATAGTCCAAACCACCAAAGAAGGACATATACACATCACATTACACATTGACGCCATCTAGGCATTACAATGGCGACTCTTGGACTGCGCAGACGGGAGAACAAGTCTCCACCCTAACCAGTGGTACTTGTCCACCTCCAGGATTTCCCCCTAATGCCCTTAGGGTCACTTACACATTGAACCTTCTCAGAGGGACTTTTCCCTGATACGGTTCCACTGCCCTCTACGGAAGCAGTGTCACATTGGCACAGTTACACATTTACGCATTTTACCGATTTTACACATGGTTTTACACATATCACTTTTCAATCCATTCACTTTCTCACTCACATGCATATCTCTATTTTCCTGACATGACACTACAGATTTCAGGAGTTTAACACACAGTTAATTCACCAATCAGGTTGGATTTAAACGATATCTAATCACTTTACGATGACATGCATATATTTTTACATTTCACATGGAAAAATACATAACTCCTTATATACTGGTCCAAATGACCTAGAAATTTAACCACATGCTATTTTCGGGTTCAAGATCATACATTCAATTTTTCAGATTTTTCTGAGCTAAATAGATTTTACAGAAAATCAAATACCTATTTAGCATGCCATTCATAATTCAAGTTGACATGGAGTTTAACACCATCATACATTTTTGCCACTTACTGTCTGAATCCTAACATGCCCATAATCATAGAATTTCTTCAGAGTTTTCTGAGCAACATACCATTTTCTCAAGGTTTTATAACCCTACACATGTTTTTCTAAGTTCAATTTCAAAAAGCGTAATAATTCGGATGAGCATGGAGAATTTTCCAAAATTTCAGAACAGAGACTAACTGTTATATGCAAGATCTGACAAAACTTAGGGCACTCAGACTAGTCCTAATCATAAACACATGGATTGACAAGGTCACCCACAAATCATGCTTGAAATTTCATAGAATAATAATCTCTAACATTCACCACCATGCACACTCATCCATCCACACACCACATTCATCACACCAACAATATACATAACATATAAATGATTTACAGTATATCCTCATCGTGAAGCATACCGAAAATAGTCGTATAGAAGTGCAGAACAAGTCACTGTTCTGTCTAGATGAACTTGGTGGCGGTCTCTGGCCGCTAATTCAGTGTCAACGGCATAGTCGATTGACGCCAAGCATAATCTCAGCGTCAAGGGGTATTGCCGTTAATGTCGGGTCTGTGCAAAACACAGACCCGAGCTCTAAAGATAGGGAGAATGGGAGGGTCTAGGACACGAGGGAAAATCCATAAAAACTGTAAAACCATCCTAGACACATACGGGGACGTTATGGTAGGGTCACTTGCCTCTAGAAAATTCGCCAGATGGATCTAGGGCTCGGTGAAGCTCTCCTTGGGCTGTCCCAAGAAGCCTCAAAATGAGCTCTCCTCCGGGTTCTTGAGCGAGATCCACAGCAAGCCGAGGTCGGGGAAGCCTTCCTCGATGATCCCTCTAGCCTCCAGTTGCAGTAGAACGCCGGATCAAGCTTCAGAAGTCCGGATTTTGGGCTGCCAAGATGGGGTTTTCTCACAGTCTGAAATAGGGGTTTTCTTCTCTTGTTTCTCTATTGCAAAAGGGTGAAGAGAGGGGTTGGGGAGTAGATTCGGGTTTAGACATATGGGAGAGGCTTCTCTCCCACTCACAGGGTGACAAGATGGCTCTCAGAGCCGTTGGGGACAGCTCCCCAATGGGTGAGCTACCTTGTTTCCGAAATTTCTGGCTCTGCAACGCATGCAGGTCAGAGAAGTTGGCGTCCACATCGTTGGACGCTGGGATTAGTGTTGGCGTCCATGGGTGGACGCTGACACCACCTCGGCGTCATGCTATTGACGCCAACATGGCCTTTGGGCAGAAGTCTAAATCATGCAGAAACCCATACACACCATGCCTATTTACATGTAATATCCATATAGTTTTATGCACACTCTACCATCAAGTAATACATACATTATTTATTATGTACATACACACATAAGTACACTAATACATACGTAGATACACACATACGTACATACACAACGTGAATTATCTACATGCAACACAATAATACAACAAAATTCGAGGGCCTTACAAAATGACTCAACAGAATAAGTAAAACAAGTGAATAATGTGTGAAAATGCGATAAAGTGAATGTAATGTTTAATGATTGGGCCAAAATGACACGGCTACCCTAGGGGCATCGAGAGCTGTACATAGAAAAGTCCCTATGGAAAGCTCTATGTGTGAAAAGTTCGCCCTAAAGGCATTAGGGAAATCCTGGAGGTGGACAAGTACCACTGGAATATGGTGGAGAGGGCTTCTCCCGGTCTGCGCAGTACCAAGGTTCACCACTGTATTGCCTAGGTGGTGGGTATGTGATTATGAGTTGTGTTGTGTTATGCGTTGTGAAAAGAGTCATGAGAATGAGATAATTGTTAGTGTCCTCTACTGGTAGTTAGGACTATGTGTGACAGACTGGGATATTTATGCCCATTAAGGCTCCATATCTATATCCGTCTCCCGCGAACGGACCGAAGTCTCGCAAGGGATATCTCGCACACGTGTCCAGTAAGAGTATAAAAGACAAACCACAAGAATATAAGACACAAGAAAGTACATGTGCTCATATCTGCTTCAAATTTGTACAATTGTCCCTTACATTAATACATGTCCAATTAAAAGAGTACAACTACCTGGGGCATACCCCGAGGGAGCACAAGCTCACGCAACACTAACTACTAGACAACTGCTGGTGGTACAAGTCTAACACAACGCCGTTGCAAGCCAAACACACGGCAAGCCTGAAAAGAACTGTAGGGGAGTGAGCCTCAACAAGTCACTGGCTCAGTAGGGAGGCCCCCAAAGAACAACAACAACTAAACAAAGGGACCTCAACCTCGAAGGGGTCTCACTGGCCACACATATAGCCAAACCATTTCATGCTCACAACATTCACAGTAAATAATAGCTGAACATTAAATATAACAATAAACAACAAGTCCTTGGAAGGAACAAGGAATTATAGGACTAGTATAACACTGCTAGTCCACTTAACAACAGTAGTGCCTAAGCCGTAGCCTCATAGGCACTATAATACAACTAGTTGCCTAAGCCATAAGCTGTACAGGCGCACCACTGCCTAAGCTATTAGCTTCACGGACAACCTTTAACACAAGGGTAATTGGACTACAAACCAAGAGCTGGTCCATTATACTCTAAACCACACTATGTCGAGAGCCACATATAAAGTGATAGGACTGGCTACAGCTAGCTAGTATATCACACAGTAATAGCATAATCGGAACCATATCCAAGAAGGGTAAAACACAACAAAGTGGAAGGTCTCACACGGCCTCCACGGAGCACAGCTCTACTAAACCACAATATGCCTAAGCCACAAGCCTCATCGGAAAAATACCCACAAAGGTAACATAATTAATAATCACAAACGAATCCACAATAAAATATAAACAAAATCTACTTAAAATAGTTAAGATACAACAAGTGGCAGGTCAAACCACAAGACCTCCACAACACACAAGTACCCGGAAAGGTTGGTATACAATGTACCACCACAAAACTACAAAGTAACCCACAAAGGAAATAGGTACCTGCTACTCTGAGGTACCACAACACAAACACCGAACAAGGGTATAAGTAGGTGATAAACACCACACTGAACCACAATTATATTGTGCCTTCACTTAGACACAACACTACAGGTGAAACCTTAATCGACGAGTCATACAAACCACAACTCAGTCACAACTGTGCCAACACCAGGGCACACCTCGAACTGGTTAAACCTCAACCACGAGTCACAAATTCACGAACTACAGTCTGTGGCAAAGCACGAGTCAAGCCACAACTAGAGCTTGGCAAAGCACGAGTCACGAAAGACGACGTCACCACAACTACAACTGGAGCTAACTAAGCACGAGTCAGAAAGCACGACGCCACCACACGGGAATGGACTACTAGCTGATCAGGCCAGTATCCAACCCGGACAACACAACACAAGAACAACCTCTCAGCCTCGCAGTCACGGACGAAAGGTCCAACTGCCGCTCTACCAGAACAAGTCAAACAACTGTGGAGACCAACTAACACCACACCTGCAGACACACAGCTGCAGGCCCATTCCTGGCACCTCTAGGGTCTCTGACCGGAGCACCCTAAAGTGAGGCACTGGAAAACAGGACTAGCTGGGGACCAGTGTCGACTACTGGTGTCTGTACCCCCAACTACGAGCGCGCTACAAGCGACTGCACACCCACAAACAAACAAGCCGCTGCCCTACTGTCGTCTTTCCCTCAGCCGGACGTACAACTCAAACACAGGAGTGAGGGTGTCTAGGAAGACGACACAGACCTCAACAGTACAACACAAGTACCGGGACAAAACCCTGAGCACAACAAACGCACGTGCCTGGCTCACAAAGAACCTGGGGTACCCGACTAGAGAGGCATTCCGGAATAGGCGCCGGACCACCACACTCGGAAAGCTCAAACCACGATACTAACACATATAACCTTTACTTATAATTCACAATATACAAGTGTTAGGATTAGCTTAACATCGGTCACCGTGTGACCCCAAAGCTATCCCACACCAACACATAACTGAACCACAAACTTGCCTATCATTGGTCACCTCATGACCTCCGTGGCAACACACACACACCACTTAATACATAAATCCATATAATATTATTCGAAAGACAACAATGAACCAGGGCTAGGTCGGTGTGGACCTTCACTGCCCAAACACCACAAAGTCATGGCTAGGCTCACACAGGAACCTCACTGCCCAGTTACTACGACAAATCATAAGATTACATTACAACAAAGTGTGTAGTATACACACACTCAAACCACGTAACAACACGTGTATATTACACCCTGGTTGGTGTACCACACGTCTTCCACGTAAACCATATGTCCAACACATGGACAACGCACTCCAAGAGTGCCACGGTGCCAACGCACCACACATACTACGTGAACACCAAACCGATTGCGTACATCACTTATTAACCACATAAAAGATACCTACTTCAAGAGCTATACGCCCTATGAGCATAACATGTGCAATGGCTCTCACTTGTCATTGCCATGCACAAGCAACCACATAATATTCATCACCAGAAAAACTACGTAAAACGTACTGCATTGATACATGCATAGGTTGGTGGCAACATCGATTGCCGTCCACCATAAATAAACGGCATTATCCCCTGCCGTCAATACCAAATAAACACAATATTAACGGCTAGCCATCTGGCCGTTAATATCCAAATAAAGAACTCAACGTCAATCAATATTGACGCCAAGATCTTCAGCTCCCAGACACACAGACCGGCCCAAAGCCAGTCATACGGGCAACTTAGCCCCACAACCAATAAAAACACAAGGGGAAACATTTCCCCACACATCTACATACCATAATTAAATCAGAGAAACAAGATCCAACACTTGGATCAATCAAACCACCCAATTTCCCAACATGGAAAACCCTTTTTCCCAAAAACACAATTTAACATGCAATTTATATAAACAACCATAACCAATCAATCACGAGGAATCCAAGGGTCCAGTCCCTACCTCAGAAACGCAATTAAACTCCCGAAGAACCTTGAATCACGCCGAAACCCGAGAAATGCCCCACGAACACCGCGCTCCAATTCGCCATTCCCTGCCCGATCCGCTGTTACCACGCGTACCACAACCTTCCCATGAGCTCCCGCCGACCATCAGAACTCGCGAAGAAGCTTAAGCGTGAAGGTGGGCGAAGTGGAAGGGAGAGAGAGGGGAAAGAACAAGGCTCGGGTCAGCCCTAAAAACACAGGTGCGTCAGGTTAACGTCAACCCTTGGGCCGTTTAACCAGACCGCCACAACTAGACGTCCACAAAGCTCGATGCCAAATTCAACAGTCGACGTCCATATCGATGGACGCCAACACACTGCTGATGTCCAGCAAGCTGAACACCAACACAGACCCAAAACCAAGCCCGGTAAGGATCTAATAAAAAAACACACAACACTAATGGGCCTCACATTGGCCACCAAACCCGCTAAACCTGGATCCACGGGGATCCGGAAAACGCGCGACGTTACATTATTATCACCTAAAAAGAAATGTCGTCCTCGACATATAAAACAAATCATAACATCCCGGACTAACACCTAAAAAGAAATGAAACCATATACAGAACAAGAAGGATACTCTTTCTCTGCATCAGCCTTTCAATTCATCAGTTCATTTCCATCCTTGCTTTGCTCCTTTCTTTTCCTTCAATCCATTTCACAATTACTCTGTTTTGTCAATCCCATTGCCTTTCTTTCTTTCAATTGTAGGCGATTCTTCCTTACCAGTGGCGCTTTATCTCCTTAGACTGAACCTGCTTCCAAAATTTTCCAGCTGTGTTTGCAACATTTCTTTCGAAGCCGCTTTATCTCTCTCAAATGTCTTACACTGTAATATCTTTTCATGCCACCATTTTCTTTTTCCATTTATCACTATTTGCTGTTATCCTGCCTCATCTGCATTTACATTCACAACTAATACTTCTTCAAAGAAAATCAATCATTATCTTTGAATTTCCTGCTCTTTCATATTATTCTGCTCATACCGCTTAAAGTCAATCTCTGATTAAAAAAAACATAATAAACTCTATTTTCTTTATTCCACTGCGCAAAACTTTACACTTTCTCCTTATTCAAGCAAACTTGAACAATATTTGAATATTAAATCTTTCTTTGCTTCCGCTTCCGCTGCGCTACTCTGATCACACTGAACACTTTTGCAAAATATTCCATAATTTCTGCTCATATTATTACTTTCAATTACTTTCTTTTGGCTTCAACTGCTTCTCAAATCATCTCATTCAATAAATTCATGCTGAAGAATTACTGCAATTTCTGTTCTGCCAAACCGCTATTGATATATTATGTTCTTCAATATCTTTCTTGCTTTACTGACATTCTCTGGCTAATTCCCATAATTCTGGGGCATAAACATTTCAAATATTTTTAATCAATCTGCTCCAGCATTTAAACCCTGAAATATCTTAATAACAATTCCTTTCTGCTTAATTAAATCATTTCTTTGCACCAATATGCAAACTTTAACTGACATTTCTTGACTCATCGGACCTTATTCACTTTATCATTTGCTAAATTCTTCCTTTCTCTAATCCATATCTTTTCTGTAAAATACCTCTCTTATTTCATTAAATGTTCTTTCTGAAAAACTTTTCATAATCTGCCATTCATCAACCAAATATTCCTCTTGTGCCATTCTCAGAAAATCTCATTGCACACAAATTCTTCTTTTCTCTCTTTCTTTATTCAACTGATCCTTTCCATGCATATTTATACAAATCCTCATATCACATTTTCTGTTATCATCATCATTCAAAACAACACTTTTCTCAAATTTCTGACCTCAGGCATATTAAATCTATCTGCCATAAATCACTGCTCTTTTATGTACTGATACTTCTTTTTAAGCTGCTCTGCCTTTCTTAATCATATCAAACTCTTCATAATACTAATCACATTCTCATCCACACTGTTTCTTAATATCATCTGACTCAGATCTCTAATGTTACAATACATTTGCTGAGGTTCTCAACTGCAACTTATCACACACACACTGACCTGATCCTTATCACCTTGTTACCATACACCTGTCTCTGCCACTTTCTATCTCATTATAACTTATTTACTGAATTCCATATCCAAACTTGTTAATCTCTTCAATTCCTTTAACTGTAAATCTTTAACAACCAAACTGATCTATCACAGAAATACTCTATACTTTATTGCTTTAACTGCACTAGTGCCAAGATGCTACCTCACAACTTATGCCACTATCCATATTGTGGCACAACAACTGCTCACAACTACCAATCTAACAAACAGAAACACACGTTTACGTGCCAAAAGCTCATGTAAAAATTACTTTATATCACACAAAACCGCAGACTTACTACCAGCAGTGGACATTAATCCATGTATTGGGACATTGTACTTTCAATGTCTTTTCATATTCTAACTGGACATTGCTCTGATACCAACTGTGACGGACTGGGATATTTATGCCCATTAAGGCTCCATATCCAGATCCGTCTCCCGCGAACGGACCGAAGTCTCGCAAGGGATATCTCGCACACGTGTCCATTAAGAGTATAAAAGACAAACCACAAGAATATAAGACACAAGAAAGTACATGTGCTCATATCTGCTTCAAATTTGTACAATTGTCCCATTACATTAATCCATGTCCAATTAAAAGAGTACAACTACCTGGGGCATACCCCGAGGGAGCACAAGCTCACACAACACTAACTACTAGACAACTGTTGGTGGTACAAGTCTGACACAACGCCGTTGCAAGCCAAACACACGGCAAGCCCTGAAAAGAACTGTAGGGGAGTGAGCCTCAACAAGTCACTGGCTCAGTAGGGAGGCCCCCAAAGAACAACAACAACTAAACAAAAGAGACCTCAACCTCGAAGGGGTCTCACTGGCCACACATATATCCAAACCATTTCATGCTCACAACATTCACAGTAAATAATAGTTGAACTTTAAATATAACAATAAACAACAAGTCCTCGGAAGGAACAAGGAATTACAGGACTGGTATAACACTGCTAGTCCACTTAACAATAGTAGCGCCTAGGCCATAGCCTCATAGGCACTATAATAACAACTAGTTGCCTAAGCCATAAGCTGTACAGGCGCACCACTGCCTAAGCTATTAGCTCACGGACAACCTTTAACACAAGGGTAATTGGACTACAAAACAAGAGCTGGTCCATTATACTCTAAACCACTCTATGTCGAGAGCCCATATAAAGTGATAGGACTGGCTACAGCTAGCTACTATATCACACAGTAATACCATAATCGGAACCATATCCAAGAAGGGTAAAACACAACAAAGTGGAAGGTCTCACACGGCCTCCACGGAGCACAGCTCTACTAAACCACAATATGCCTAAGCCACAAGCTCATCGGAAAAATACCCACAAAGGTAACATAATTAATAATCACAAACTAATCCACAATAAAATATAAACAAAAATCTACTTAAAATAGTTAAGATACAACAAGTGGCAGGTCAAACCACAAGACCTCCACAACACACAAGTACCCGGAAAGGTTGGTATACAATGTACCACCACAAAACTACAAAGTAACCCACAAAGGAAATAGGTACCTGCTACTCTGAGGTACCACAACACAAACACCTGAACAAGGGTATAAGTAGGTGATAAACACCACACTGAACCACAATTATATTGTGCCTTCACTTAGACACAACACTACAGGTGAAACCTTAATCGACGAGTCATACAAACCACAACTCAGTCACAACTGTGCCAACACCAGGGCACACCTCGAACTGGTCAAACCTCGACCACGAGTCACAAATTCACGAACTACTACATCTGTGGCAAAGCACGAGTCAAGCCACAACTAGAGCTTGGCAAAGCACGAGTCGCGAAAGACGACGTCACCACAACTACAACTGGAGCTAACTAAGCACGAGTCAGAAAGCACGACGCCACACACGGGAACGGACTACTAGCTGATCAGGCCAGTATCCAACCCAGACAACACAACACAAGAGCAACCTCTCAGCCTCGCAGTCACGGACGAAAGGTCCAACTGCCGCTCCACGAGAACAAGTCAAACAACTGTGGAGACCAACTAACACCACACCTGCAGACACACAGCTGCAGGCCCATGCCTGGCACCTCTAGGGTCTCTGGCCGGAGCACCCTAAAGTGAGGCACTGGAAAACAGGACTAGCTGGGGACCAGTGTCGACTACTGGTGTCCGTACCCCCAACTACGAGCGCGCTACAAGCGATTGCCACACCACAACACACAAGCCGCTGCCCTACTGTCGTCTTCCCTCAGCCGGACGTACAACTCAAACATAGGAGTGAGGGTGTCCAGGAAGACGACACAGACCTCAACAGTACAACACAAGTACCGAGACAAAACCCCGAGCACAACAAACACACGTGCCTGGCTCACAAAGAACCTGGGGTACCCGACTAGAGAGGCATTCCAGAATAGGCGTCGGACCACCACACTCGGCAAGCTCAAACCACGATACTAACACATATGACCTTTACTTATAATTCACAATGTACAAGTGTTAGGATTAGCTTAACATCGGTCACCGTGTGACCCCAAAGCTATCCCACACCAACACATAACTGAACCACAAACTTGCCTATCATTGGTCACCTCATGACCTCCGTGGCAACACACACACACCACTTAATACATAAATCCATATAATATTATTCGAAAGACAACAACGAACCAGGGCTAGGTCGGTGTGGACCTTCACTGCCCAAACACCACAAAGTCATGGCTAGGCTCACACAGGAACCTCACTGCCCAGTTACTACGACAAATCATAAGAATTACATTACAACAAAGTGTGTAGTATACACACACTCAAACCACGTAAACAACACGTGTATATTACACCCTGGTTGGTGTACCACACGTCTTCCACGTAAACCATATGTCCAACACATGGACAACGCACTCCAAGAGTGCCAGGGTGCCAACGCACCACACATACTACGTGAACACCAAACCGATTGCGTACATCACTTATTAACCCATAAAAGATACCTACTTCAAGAGCTATACGCCCTATGAGCATAACATGTGCAATGGCTCTCACTCGTCATTGCCATGCACAAGCAACCACATAATATTCATCACCAGAAAAACTACGTAAAACGTACTGCATTGATACATGCATAGGTTGGCGGCAACATCGATTGCCGTCCACCATAAATAAACGGCATTATCCCCTGCCGTCAATACCAAATAAACACAATATTAATGGCTAGCCATCTGGCCGTTAATATCCAAATAAAGAATTCGACGTCAATCAATATTGACGCCAAGATCTTCAGCTCCCAGACACACAGACCGGCCCAAAGCCAGTCATACGGGCAACTTAGCCCCACAACAATAAAACACAAGGGGAAACATTTCCCCACACATCTACATACCATAATTAAATCAGAGAAACAAGATCCAACACTTGGATCAATCAAACCACCCAATTTCCCAACATGGAAAACCTTTTTCCCAAAAACACAATTTAACATGCAATTTATATAAACAACCATAACCAATCAATCACGAGGAATCCAAGGGTCCAGTCCCTACCTCAGAAACGCAATTAAACTCCCGAAGAACCTTGAATCACGCCGAAACCCGAGAACGCCCCACGAACACCGCGCTCCAATTCGCCATTCCCTGCCCGATCTGCTGTTACCACGCGTACCACAACCTTCCCACGAGCTCCCGCCGACCATCAGAACTCGCGAAGAAGCTTAAGCGTGAAGGTGGGCGAAGTGGAAGGGAGAGAGAGGGGAAAGAACAAGGCTCGGGTCAGCCCTAAAAACACAGGTGCGTCAGGTTAATGTCAACCCTTGGGCCGTTTAACCAGTCCGCCACAACTAGACGTCCACAAAGCTCGACGCCAAATTCAACAGTCGACGTCCATATCGATGGATGCCAACACACTGCTGATGTCCAGCAAGCTGAACACCAACACAGACCCAAAACCAAGCCCGGCAAGGATCTAATAAAAACACACAACACTAATGGGCCTCACATTGGCCACCAAACCCGCTAAACCTGGATCCACGGGGATCCGGAAAACACGCGACGTTACACTATGTGTCATGGCAATTTGTTTAAGCAATGAAATATGAATAAAGTGTGAAGTGATATGTGTTCATGCACCAAAGGTATGTGCAAGATGTGTGTAAATGTGGCACATGTATGTGCAAAAGTGAAATGATAAGAATATAAGACGTGAGGGAGAGTTAATGCAAATGAGAAAGAGTGCAATTATGTGAAACCAATGTGTTAGATTGTGAATTGTGATCCATGATATGTTAATGTGAAATAATGTTATAACAGCAACCTTAAAGTGTATGAAGTGATAGTGTGATTGCATGTGAAAACTAGTTTACTAGCATGCCATGTTTATGTTTTCCATATGTTAATATCTCAATCGAAATGCCATGCTTAGTATCATATCATGTAGTTTAACATTCATCACGTAATGGTGTATGTGAGTAAACTTAGACAACCATGATTATTTATGCAACACAAAATATGAACATGTAGACTTATCTAAGGGATAAGATAATATGTGAATAATTATAGATTCATGTAATTGAATGAAATGCATACAAGAACCAAATAAAGTGAGATTATGAACATGGTAAATGCATGAATAAAATTTGGATTCCATGCTAGTTGAAATGCTCAATTGGTGTAAAAGTTTCATACTTAAGTGCTTATTGATTGCTAAATGGTTTCACCATGTTTTAACCTTCAAGTCATGCTATAAATGTGAAGCTATGTGCATGTGATTTTATTATGTTAAAACAGCAAGTAAATTGTATGAATAAATACGAAAAGGGCATGTGAAAAGAAAGTAGTCATCGTGCTAGCTTGTTCTTTTTCCTTATGCTCAATTTTATGTTTTAGTGGTAGAGATATCTATGGAATGAAATAATGTGTGGACGAACCATGCTACATGTTAAGTGTATGCAATATGTACATGCGTATGATGTAATGCTCATGATTTAGAATAGAAATATGATAGACTAAAGCATGCTCATGTGAACATAATACGTATTGCTAGTTATGAGTAAGGACCATTAGTACCTTCGTGATTTGATGATAGTGTGCATCTCTTAATGTTAATGCGTTATTGTGAGTGTGACATGTTTAAGTTTAAATCTATGGTTTGCTTGCTGAGTCTTTGGACTCACCCTTGCTTCGGCATACAGGTTGACAGGTATCATGCACTAGGAGGAAGCTTAGTGAGGATCGCCAATTAGAAGACTGTTTTGTGGAGCTGCGACTAGTTGTACTTTTCTTTTTCTCATAGTTTGAAAAGAATTATTGTATGGACAATATTTAGACAATGTAGTTCTTTTATCTTGTATTAATGTGGACATTGTCTTTCTATTTCGCTATTTAGATTGTGGAATGTGTGTTGGATGGGTTAAAAGTTGAGTTATTTATTTTATTTCGCTGTACTCCATTGCTATCCAAGTACATATCAACCTATCGACTAGTGTTGGGTACATGTCCCACTGTGACGACACCCTTTATATCGATGGGGAGTGGTATAATCGTACCGGTATGAAGAGGGTCGTTACAAATATTATGTTTCATAATTCATTAATGTCTTGACAAGATGGTTACAAATGACAGATCATACGCGGAACATGTGCTCTCTATCTCCATGATACTTCATGGTACAACCAGCTCGGCCTCTATGTGGGAATCCATAGAGAGCGAAGACTTACGGAGGCCTTAAGGAAAAGATCGCTAGTCTGCCAATTCGGAATGACCGCAGAGAGCTTCCAATTCCCCAAGAAGGGTGTGCCTAATCGTGCAAAGGTGTAAGTGACGTGTCACGGATTTTTGCTAAACATGTATGCAAGTTATGAACAAATAATTGAAACATCGGAAAGCATATAACTAAAGAAAATTACTCATATACAATCATGAAACATTTTAACTAACAAGTCTACGCTAACATGTGTTCATCCATACATTCATATCATATTCTTATCATGTCAATTTCACTTCAAGCTAGATCACAAGATATCAATCAATGAAAGTATGATCATTCACATAATAAACATTAGAATCGTATTCATGTCATTACCGTTTTCAATTGGTTGATTGCTTTTAGGTCCATGCATACTATGTAATTTGATGCAACATGCTAACAGACCCAACAACTAAACATGTTGACTAACTAACAGGAAAGAACTGTCTTGGGACAGTCCTTGAATCACGTCCAACATAGTGGACGCTTTTCATAACACGATGTACGGTCAAACATGGCTAACTATGAAAGACTAAAATCTCGACAGCCTCCACGGTCACCTTTAGATTGAATAGCGACGTGATATCCCGACTCGTTCATGAAAGACATTAGAAATAACAATATAAAAATTGGCAAAAAGACTGATTCGGTCTCTAATCGCGTACAACACAGGAAGAACGTGAGAAAGCCCTAAACATACGTGACTTCATTGTGACTTAAATGTCAGGCCCGTAACTTGAGATCTACTGACATTTAGACAAAACACTCAACATAAAACATGTCGAGGACATTATAGGAAGAACTATTATGTTTTAGGCTATATCTGATTCGGTCTCTAATCGCATGCAACACATGAAGAACGTAAGAAAGCCCTAAACATATGTGACTTCATTGCGACTTATATGTCAGGCCCGTAACTTGAGATCTACTGGCATTGAGATAAACTCTCAACATAAAACATGTCTAAGACATCTATTAGAAGAACATTCATGTTGGGGGTTTGGTCTAATTCGGTCTTGAATCCCATGCAAAACATGAAAAATAAAAGTCAAGTGCAACCCGAAAAACAGTATCATGTAGTGACTCTCTTACCACACTTATAATCTCTAAATAATGACATTTAGACAAAATGTTCAACATGAAAGATAATCGGGACTACTAGTAGAAGAAAATTTATGTTGGTGATTTGATCCAAGTCGATCTTGAATCTCGTGCAAAACATGAAGAACGTAAAAAGCCCTAACTGTGCGCGACTTAGGGAAACAACTAATACTCCATGTGTACTCCATGAAAATTAGGCAAATCAAGTGCAATGAACCTAGACTCGAAGCTCTACAATATGGTATGGGTTTCATTTAATCTTGGCACGAGAACACCTACCTTTGAATGCTAAGAACTCCCTACAGGTTTTTGGGTCGATGCAGAGCGAGGTTGAGGAAGACCACGTTTTCCCCAGCCGTTCTCCTCTCCTCCAGCGCCGTTCTCCTCTCCTCCAGCGCCCCAAGCTTGCTGCTCACGACCCCAACTTGTTGCTAAACATTCCCCAAGAGTTTAATGACGAGTTCTTATAGATTTAGGATGTAACTACATGTCCTAATGGGACTAGAAAGGGGGCTACGAATTCTGCTTGGCCCTTCCATGTTTTGGGATTCAAACCCTAAACCCTAAATCCTCCCAATTAGAGTGGCAAAGGGTTTAGGAAACCACCTCTTAGAGTTGGGTCCGGTTTTGGCTTACATTGCATGACTAATTACCCTAAATTGCCCATCCCTAATTATTGCATAATTACATACACGAATTTCTGGGTATTTTCTTGTCCCAATTTTATCCTTTGGCCAAATGTGCTCCATTGGCCAATCTTGTTAATGGATCATTAATACATGATGTTGTAAGTCTCTCCAACATGATTATTTAATTTATGGTCGGTTATTTTTTCGCGTTAACAATTTTCCGACTTAGTTTCTAAATTCGGGTAACTTGGTCACGTGTGACGTACACTCGGCAATCAGATTTTTTTGTTGCACAAATTTCTTTGTGGAATGCTTAGGGATAATTTTTGGGGTTGGTTTATAATTTTTACAGAATTTTCCGATGTGTTTTCTCACATACGATAGTGGTACGTAAGTTCTATCATTCCGATAATACGAAAGTTATTTATTGACTATTTTCATACATGAATTTGTTCATGGGTCATAAGTTGTCCATTGGTCCAATTTATTTTATGGACTATCCCCACATATTGTTTGGTCCACCCATCATTTTAATTTGGTTCATGATCATATTTTATACACATGATAATGGATTTTCCAACTTATTTCTTAATTACGATAATAAGTCACAATAACTCTTAAACATACCTCAAATGACTTTTATTGACCCAAATTTCTTTATGGATCATTAGAGGATATTATTTGAAGTCCATCTATGATTTTTATTTATATTCTGACTCATCTAAGTATGTGTGATAATGATTTCCTAAATTATTCCCTGATTACGATACTCAGTCGCAAAACGCCTTAAACTTGGACCATCCGATTTTCCTTTACATGAATTTCTCTGTGGGTCATTAGGGAGTATTATTTAGAGTTAAACTATGGTTTTTATGAAATTTTCTAATGGGTTTTTGTATGTATGATAATGACACGTGCATTTTTGCTATTTCACAAATATGAATTTATCGTTTTCGATTTATTTCTAATTTTCCAATTACCGAATTTCCCGGGTGTTACATCCTCCCCCACTTAAAAGAATTTGGTCCCAAAATTCACGTATTTACGGGCTGGACTTACAGAGAATCAAATTCTGAATTGTGAATAATATAATGATTGATTGGTGATGTAACTTCAGGGTCAAATAAAAGCGAGTTAGAAAGAATACCTCTCTCATACCTCCTTCCTTGGTTTGTTCTGCCATTTAATCCCTGAGCTTGATTTCTCATTAGGGCAATCCTTAACCTTGTGGTCTCGCTGCCACAACAGAAACACTTGTCCTAAAATTTCCAGCACTCCTCGGACCGATGATTTTTGTTGCAATGCTGGCATCTTTCTACAGGAGCGGGAACTAGTTTCTTCTTGCACTTCTTGCACTTCTTTCTCTTGTGCAATCTGTTACTGTTGTTGGGCCATTCTCTCTGGTTATAGGTTTGGAATTTCCTGTGGTTGTAATTTGTTCTTTCTTATTAGTTTCGCCAACTCTTTTGTCATCCATAGACCTTTCCTTTCCATTTGTATCTCCCTTAGCCATTATTAGGGCATCCTCTAACAGTTGAGCAGCTTGTCGTAGTGCTTTGGTTAATCTTTGGACCGATCTTTGTCCGTCCATAGATGGTGTAGGTAATCCTCCATTGCTGTTTATTTAAGTTCCTTCAAAATAAACTATCACACGGTCAGTCTTCTTTACTCTTTGTTAATGCCTTGTAACTTAAAATATTTAGTTATTAATAAAATTTTGGACTTGGCCCATGTTTCTACCCAATCTCACCAGGTAGGTACAAAGTTCTAGACACAAGCTGAGGGTTATAATGACACTTATCCTATCATTCATGATTGCCTAGGACTTAGGGGAAAGCCCAGGCTCGTTCGGCAGCCATTAAGGTATTAAGTACCTTCAAAGGAGTAATTTAAGTTAGACATCTTAATATAACATATGTGACTACTATTCCCATAGCTCTACCCAAGCTCACATTAGGTATGACGGATTTTGACTCGCGTGGTCTAGTTTCATTCTATATTCCTATTCCTTTGAACCCTAAAGTTAAGGCTCTAATACCAACTGTCACGCCCCAATATTTGGCAGCGGAATAAATACCGAGGTGCGTGAACGATACAAATAGACGTATCACAGTTGAGTAACGCAGAGTCACAATTAAACATAACAACACATTTAAGACCATAATATTGTCATCCAAAGTACTCTTTATTCCATTTCAATTCACTAGTTACAACCTTACATCAATCGAGACAATCAAAGGGCCCATTATTCAAAAAAAATGTTTCACTATTACATCGACTACTCAAATAATTATTCCTAGACTATCAACTCCTCATGTGGCGGGTGCTCATCACTCTTGCCCTGCCCCATCAGACTCCTCTGGTTCCTCATCACTACCTGAAAAGGACAGGATGATAGGGTGAGCGAACTAGCTCAGTAGGATTTACATCTCAATATTGTGCGGGCACTAATATACATGATTAGCATTTTAAATAGGCAAGATATGCATATGAACATGATGACAATGCATGCTTTTCTAACAAGTTGAATAGCAGAATAGAACGGATGTCATATCAAATCAAATATCGAATTGTATATACAATGGACAAGTTGTTCAAGAGTAGAATCATATCAAAAGGAATTGGCCATATTCATACAGATATCATGTATTCACATGAACATACGTATCATATCAAATCTTATCATATCATACCAAATGAAGGCACATTCACACAAATCTTGCGTATTTGGTTGTGCTATGCCAAGCACCAAAAGTCCATACTCCCGCGGTTATAAGTACGTTGGGGCGCTCCTCCCCAGGACCAAACAGGGCCCCTATTGCACAGGCATTGGTCAAATGGACCGAAGTCCCATATTGTGTCGAACAAACATATTCATATTATGGCCACGAAGTTTCAATGACAAGTTCATAGTAATAAGACATGATCATTCATAGAGTCAAGGTATGACAATAGTTCAAGAGATCAATTGGGCAGTATAATCGACGAATCTTATGTTTCATAATTCATTAATGTCTTGACAAGATGGTTACAAACGACAGATCATACATGAACAATGTGCTCTCTATCTCCAGGGTACTTCATGGTACAACCAGCTCGGCCTCTATGTGGGAATCCATAGAGAGCGAGACTTACAGAGGTCTTAAGGAAAAGATTGCTAGTCTGCCAATTCGGAATGACTGGCAGAGAGCTCCCAATTCCCCAAGAAGGGTGTGCCTAATCATGCAAAGGTGTAAGTGACGTGTCATGGATTTTTCCTAAACATGTATGCAAGTTATGAACAAATAATTGAAACATCGGAAAGCATTTAACTAAAGAAAATTACTCATATACAATCATGATGAAACATTTTAACTAACAAGTCTACACTAACATGTGTTCATCCATACATTCATATCATATTCTTATCATGTCAATTTCACTTCAAGCTAGATCACAAGATATCAATCAATGAAAGTATGATCATTCACATAATAAACATTAGAATCGTATTCATGTCATTACCGTTTTCAAATTGGTTGATTGCTTTTAGGTCCATGCATACTATGTAATATGATGCAACATGCTAACAGACCCAACACTAACATGCTGACTGACTAATAGGAATGAACGGTCTCGGGACAGTCCTTGAATCATGTCCAACACAGTGGACGCTTTTCATAACACGATGTACGGTCAAACATGGCTAACTGTGAAAGACTGAAATCGCGACGACCTCCATGGTCGCCTTTAAGATTGAATCACGATGTGATATCCTGACGCGTTCATGAAAGACATTTGAAATAACAATATAAAAATTGGCAAAAGTCTGAGCGGAAAAACTGGCTGAATCGCGTCAGGTGTTCCCGTCGCGGATCAGACCGGCACGGAAACTCACACGGCATGAAGTCTCACACACGCTGTTGCCGGTCAGACATTGAATCGCATTGGACCTCTCAGATGTGGTTCGCTTACTCACGTCGGCCAAGACCGATGTGATACCAGGCGCTGGAATCGCATCTTCTGAACGGGACGCGGTTCAAACCTCAAACTGAAAACACAGTAATCAGGGTGATATTCATGTAATGCCTATATCTCTCTATATATGGACATTTGGACGAAACTATCGACAAGAAATATGTCGAGGACATCAATTGGAAGAACTTTTATGTTGTGGATTAGATCTGATTCGGTCACTAATCACGTGCAACATAGAAGAACATGAGAAAGACCTAAACATACATGACTTCATTGCGACTTGTATGTCAGGCCCGTAACATGAGATCTACTGATCTTTAGACCAAACACTCAACATAAAACATGTCTAGGACATATATTTTAAGAACTTTTATGTTTTGGTCTATATCTGATTCAGTCTCTAATCGCATGCAACATAGGAAGAACGTAAGAAAGCCCTAAACATATGTGACTTCATTGCGACTTACATGTCAGGCCCGTAACTGAGATCTACTAGCATTGAGACAAAACTCTCAACATAAAACATGTCTAAGACATCCAGTAGAAAACATTGATGTTGGGGGTTTGGTCTAATTCAGTTTTGAATCCCATGCAAAACATGAAAACAAAAAAGTTAAGTGTAACCTAAAAATGCAGTATCATGCAGCGACTCTCTTACCACAATTATAACTCTCTAAATAATTACATTTAGATAAAACATTCAACATGAAAGATGATAGGGACTACTAGTAGAAGAACTTTTATGTTGGGGTTTGATCCAAGTCGGTTTTGAATCTCGTGCAAAATATGAAGAACGTAAAAATCCCTAACTGTGCGCAACTTTGGAAAACGACTAATACTCCATGAAAATTAGGCAAATCAAGTGAAAATGAACCTAGACTCGAAGCTCTACAATATGGTATGGGTTTCATTAAATCCTGGCATGAGAACACCTACCTTTGAATGCTAAGAACTCCCTACAGGTTTCTGGGTCCATGCAGAGCGAGGTTGAGGAAGACCACATTTTTCCCAGCCGTTCTCCTCTCTTCCAGCGCCCCAAGCTTGCTGCTCACGACCCCAACTTGTTGCTAAACCTTCCCCAATAGTTTAATGATGAGTTCTTATAGATTTAGGATGTAACTACATGTCCTAATGGGACTAGGAAAGGGGGCTACGAATTCTGCTTGTCCCTTCCATGTTTTGGGATTCTCCCTCCCAATTAGAGTGGCAAAGGTTTAGGAAACCACCTCTTAGAGTTGGGTCCGGTTTTGGCTTACATTGCATGACTAATTATGTAAGACCCTCGATTTGTTGCATTATTTGTATTACATGTGAATACTTCATAGTTTGTATGTATGTACGTGAATATCTATGTAAGTACTAGTTAGTATAATTATGCATGCATGTGTAAATTAGATGTAATAGTGTATGAATGGTATAATGGTAGTAGGTACATAATAGTGACATATGGTACATATAGGTGTAAGTTGTGCATGGTTTCTGCATGTTTTAGAGTTCTGCCGAAGGCCAGATTGGCGTCAATATCAACAGACGTCGATGTGGTGTCGGCGTCAACCATATGGACGCCAACACTAACCCTAGCGTCCAGCGATGTGGACGCCAACTTCTCTGACCTGCATGCATTGCAGACCCAGAATTTCGAGAGCAAGCTAGCTCCCCATTGGGGAGCTATCTCCAACGGTCTGAAAGGGGTATCACATCATCTCCTGCGTGGGTGAGAGGTCTTTGGCTATATACAGAGCCATTTTTGCAACTCACACCTTCTCTTTGCCCCCTTGCAAGAGAGGAAGAAGAGAAAAGGAGTGAACCCTATTTTCGGACTGTGAGAACCCACCTTTTGTAAGCCAAAATCTGAAGTTTTGAAGTTTGATCCGGCCACCTGCTGCATCAAGGAGCTTGCTGGATCATCGAGGAAGGCATCCCCGACCGCTGATCGCGCTGGAGCTTGCTCAAGAACCCGAGGAAGGCCATCTTGGAGGCTGGTTGGGAACTTCTTGGGATAGCCCAAGGAGAGCTTCACCAAGCCCTTTTGATCCCTTTGGAGTGTACCTAAAAGGCAAGTACCCTACCCATAGTGTTCATGTATGTGTCTAGGATGGTTTTACCATTTTTATGTATTTCCCTCGTGTCCTAGATCCCCCAATTCACCCTATCTTTGGAGCTCGGTCTTTGTTCTGCACAGACCTGAACTTAACGGCAACATCTTGTCGTTAAGATCATGCTTAGCGTCCAGCGATTGTGCCGTTACATTGTTTAGCGGCCATAGCTTGCCGTTAAGTTCATCTGAGCAGAACAACAAGTTGTTCTGCCCTTCTATATGATTAATTTCGATATGTTTCACGATGAGGATATAATGTATCTCTTATATGCTATGTATACTAGCTAATGTGATGGATGAGAATGTGAATGTACACTTATTTTGTGAATGGTAGAGCTTATTTACTATTTGAAAGCATGTGGAAAATGTTCATGTGTATGTTCTCACCATTATCCTGATAATCCGTGGTTAAATCATGTTGCCTTCATTTTGTTAGACCATGTATGTACAACCCTGTTTGTGCTCTAAGTTTTTGGAATTTTCCATGCTTGTATGATTTATTAAATTTTCTATTTGGGAAATAGAAATCATGCGTAGGTCACGATATATCTTCCGTAAATTGTGTATTACCCAATAAATTCGGGAATAAATCAGTGGCTTTATGCATGCTAGGGTTCAGACAGTGAGTTGTTAAATTTGTGATTGGTGTTCAACTCCATGCTACTTGAATTGTGGATAGCTTGCGAATTCGATGTTAGATTATCTGTAATTACGTTTTAGGTTAGAAAAATCTGAAAATTTGCATGTGGGATTCTAAACCCGAAATCAGCTAGTGGTTAAAATTTCAGGTCATTTGGACAAGTACATGACGCAATATGAATTTTCTATGTAGAAATGCAAAATTATGCATGCCGTTGGAAAAATGATTTAATTCTGTTATTTCAACCTAAAGGGTGAAATTCCTTGAGTGTAAAATTTCTGTATTATAGTGTCATGACAGGAAACAGAGCCCATGTGTGTGAATGAGTGAATGGGTGAGATGTGAGTGTCATGTGTTAAACTAAGTGCTTAAATCGGAAAACGTGTAATGTGTAATTGTGCCAAGTGTGACACTGCTTCCACAGAGGGCAGTGGAACCGTATCAGGGAAAAGTCCCCCTGAGAAGGTTCAATATTTTGACCCTAAGGGCATTAGGGGGAAATCCTGGAGGTGGACAAGTACCACTGGTTAGGGTGGAGACTTGTTCTCTCCGGTCTGCGCAGTGTAAAATTTCTGTAATTAGAGTGTTGGAGTACTTGTGACATTTTGTGATTTTCATAGTATGTAAATTGAACATTGTACTAGCATTATCATGGAAGAATGTATAAGTATGGACATCTATGTATTTTATTTTCAGAAATTTAAATTATGTGGACTTTTAGCTCCTTAAATGTTATCGAATCATGTATGTTAGATGTGATTGATGAAATGAAGACAATGATTCTGTTCTTCCGCTATCTGTTCTTATATTCACGTGTATCTCAGCTGAATGTTATTGTTGGGTAAATGTCCCACTGTGGCAACGTTCACTATATCGACGTGGGTTGGTATAACCGTACGATATAATGAGGGTCGCTACAGAGATTGGT
>JACBKR010003981.1:0-26554 GCA_014218235.1 Colocasia esculenta
AAACAAGCTAACATGCAACCCACACATTGAACATGGTGAATCTCCCTACCTCCATGAAGAACTCGCAAACCGCTACGACACGACGTCTCCCCCTCTCCATACTATGACCTCGCGTCGAGAGCATGATGAGAACTCCGCCGAAACGCCGAATCTCCCCGAAATCCACCACAGCCTCTCCCTGGGTCGAGCAGAGCTTGTGAAAGCTCTTTCGGCAACCTTCTTAAAACCGCACAGTGTTGGGATCGCGACGTACCTCCCCGTCGCGACAAGATCGCGACGGACTAGGGCGTCGCCTTCCCACTTCCCGATGTCAGCAGGCCACCCCGCGTGCGACACCGGCGCACATGCAGACGTTGACCCAAAATAGCGGTAACCAGAACGTGACCCCCACTGCCGTCGCGTTTCAGAACGCGACCTACATCTCCGTCGCGTTCACATCCAGTAAACCAACGGGCACCACGGCTTAACCTTCCGGCCCACTAAACCCCACACAACGCACTGAAACCACCACCAAGGCCCAATGACCCCATATTGGTCATGAGCACCATACCAAAACCAATAAACACATATTCAAATTATCGTTAAACGACGATCC
Organism: Colocasia esculenta; assembly: GCA_014218235.1. NCBI lineage: Eukaryota > Viridiplantae > Streptophyta > Magnoliopsida > Alismatales > Araceae > Colocasia > Colocasia esculenta. The sequence goes on from JACBKR010003981.1 coordinate 596, forward strand.
ACAAAGATCTGAAAAACACGCTACGTTACAACGACTGTCCCAAAAGAAAAGAGAAGTTGCTGAACAGACTCAGCAGACCATCAAAATCCAGCCCATGTCAATGTTGTGACTGGTGGACCTTCTTCTGGTGATGAGTATTTACTCTTAATCCTCAACTGTTTTACTATCTATGAACTAAATGAATGGTTGGTAGACACTGGGGCCAATGTAATTTGTGCACTGACATGTCTAATTTTATGTCTTATCAGGCCACCCATGATCGTTCTGTGAAGATGGGAAATGGGAGCACTGCTAGGGTGCTTGGAGTTGGAAGAGTGAATCTGAAGTTTTCTTCAAGCATGTTCTTTCTCTTTCCCTAGTGCATCATTTCCTGGTGTAGAAGGAACATTTTATCTAGTTCTTTTTATGAGAGAGGGTTTTGAACTCACTTTAAATGTAAGAAAGTCGTGATATTTTACTTGAAGTCTTTTATGGTAAAGGCTACTTTCAGATGGGTTGTTTAAAATTTATGTGAATCATGTGTTAAACGACAGTTGGATGATAATGCTTCTGTTCTGTTTCTGTTCCTGTTTCTATAATGTTTTAGATTCATCTAATTTATGGCATGGACGTTTAGTTCATCTTAACTTCAACTCTGTGAAACGATGATGAACCTGAAATTGATTCCTGAGCATGCAATTGATAAAACAAAGAAAAGTGATATTTTGTGTATACTAAACAACCTAGAAAACTTTTTCATTCTGTGGTTAAGATTCAGAGATTCTGGATCTAGTACATTCAGATATCTATGATTTTAATGGTGTGCTAACTAGGGATCATAAGAAGTATTTTATTACCTTTATAGATGATTGTAGTATATATTGTTATGTGTATCTGCTCAAGTCTAAGATGAGGCTTTAAAAGTTTATCATCTTTAAGAAGGATGAAAAAATGCAAACTAGTCGGGTTCTTAAGAGGTTGAGGTCTGATAGAGGAGGAGAGTATACCTCTAGTTTGTTTGTGGAATTTTACCAAGAACATGGCATTGTTCATGAAACAACTGCCCCATACTCTCCTCAGTCTAATGGGGTAGCAGAAAGGAAGAACCGTGTATTCATCGACATGGTCAACTCTCCCTGCAGAGTTTGGACTACCTAAGTTTATGTGGGGGGAAGCATTGATACAACTTGTCTTATTCTGAATCATGTTTGTGACGACCTAACCAGCAAACTGGCCCAACAACCGTACTAATTGGTAGACTTCCCAGGAAGGTCCACCATCCTGGGACTACTCCCAACTGAGCACGCTTACTTCAGAGTTCTTTTCCTGCTCGCGCTCTGAAAATGACTAGTCTGGTTGTTGGTAGTTTGCTGATTTAGTCCATTTAACATATTCTTATATGGGGCGTTTACAATCTACCCCTCTTATATAAGCGACGTCCTCGTCGCTATTCACATATAGCACCAATCAAACCCCAAGCGAGCAGGATTCTAGAGGTGGCCCCCATAGGCTCAAGAGGTGGCTCCCAATATGTAGCACTTTGCACCATTATGGCCTCAAGAGGTGGCTCCCATAGTGTAGCACTTTGCCCTATGTGGCACTTAGTTCCTGCACTTCCGGCTGGGTAAGGCTTTGATACCATTTGTGACGACCCAACAGCAAACTGGCCCAACAACCGTACTATTGATAGACTTCCAGGAAGGTCACCCATCCTGAGACTACTCCCAACTGAGCACGCTAACTTCAGAGTTCTTTTCCTGCTCGAGCTCTGAAAATGACTAGTCCGGGTTGTTGGTAGTTTCTGATTTAGTCCATTTAACATATTCTTATATGGGGCGTTACAATGTTCCCCTAAAAACATAAAGATAGTAGTCCAATTGAACTTTGGAGAAATAGAAACTAGTTGAAATTTCTTAAGTGTGGGGGTGCCTTGCAAATGTACTTGTCCCTGAGCACAAGAGAAAGAAACTGGGACCTAAGCCGTTGATGTTGTTTTCCTAGGCTATGTAAAAACAACTATGCATACAGGTTTCTGGTTATCAAATAAAACATTTCGGCATAGATGTTGACACCATAGTCGAGCTTCGTGATGCTACGTTCTTCGAAAATGTATTCCCCATGAAGACTGGTTTACCTTAACATTGTCATATGAGACTATAGCCTCTACCTCTGATTCTATTCCAGAACATGTGGAAAGAATGACAAATGTGGGTTAATGCATCCAGACTTTCTTCTGATTCCAGTGATCAAGAAGAAGTTGAACTGTAATGCCCCAGAATTTAAAGTGTAAGAAAATAAGAAGAATATGGTTAGTATACCTTAGTGTTGTCATTAAATTGAAAGAATCATAGTTAGGTATGATTAATGGTAACGACGTTACCCCAGTGTCGTATCGAAATGCGTGCTTCCACAGGGCGACACTGGAAAACAACAACGAAATAAAAATTTGAGAGCACCATAATTTTCATAAAATTGTGGAGATATCAGAAATGTAATTATCTGAATTTTTCGGCGTACGGATTTCAAGATTAAGTCGACGCGACCATTTTTCGGGTGATTTTTCACCTACTATAAAATAAATTATAAATTAAAATAAAATCACCATAATTGTAAAACCATCACATTAGTCTATGGTTAAAATTTTAGGCAAACCGGACGTCGTTTGAACACATTTACTTAAAGAACTTTGACTGGCCGAATTATGGCCCAATTACGGAAACCATTTCTGGGGAATTTTAGATGCTGACGTTACATGGGCTACGCAAGCCCATGTCATTGGGGATTAAAATCCTTACACATGGCGGTTTGACGTGTTGGTGTGAGGAAGGTTGCATGGGCTAGGTGTAAACAGTAAAAACTAAGGTGTTTTACTGTTTACACATTCGCACGGTAGGTGTCCACATGCATGGACTGGACGATGGGTTATAAAAGCCAATCATCTCCCTTCATACGCACCTTTTTCCACTCCTGCTCCTGTTGCCTTCCTGCTGGCATTTGCTAGATCTTCTTCCATTTTGTATCCTTTCTCAATTCCGGTTCCTAGTGTCTGCTACTGCTGCAACTACTTCGGTTTGTTCATGCTGCAATTATAGCTACTGCATCTTGGGTCAACCTTCTATTGGAGCTACTGTCGTTGCTAGCAAGTTATCTACGTTGGAAAGGAGTTTCTTTCACTGGGTTAGGCTCTTTAATCAAGAATCAAGTGGAAGTTCTCCTGCTTAGCAAGTAGGTTCATCTCCCTCTAATTCTGTTCTCTTTCGTTCATGACAAGGAGGTCTTGATAAAGGAACAAGTTATATACCAGTAACTCCCCTGTTCCTACCTCAATTGTGATAAACACATCATATTAGAAGGATAAGATCCTTGTCCCACTGGGAGATCAGATCTTTCTTCCACTTTTGATACTTGTTCATGTTATGGAGTTGTGTAGAAGTCTTAACATCTTTAGAAACATGTAGGGACTTCTATTTAGTTTTTATATACTTCCAGTCTTGATTTAGAAATATGAAAAACAATGTAATTTAGTGTTCATATTGTAGGATTTTCCAATAAACCATTGCTATCAAGTTCATGCTTCCAATACTACACTACATTAGCTTATAGCCGCCCAGTTCGAATTATCAATCTCTTGTTTCATCCCGATTGTTTAGCTTATAAACTACTAGTGAGAACTTCAATTAGACTCTTCCATTTGATATTAAACATGTCTTGGGTTATAAGTTTTATAATTAGGGCCTTTAGAACAGATTTACAAAGCACTTCTAGAAGTTCTGTAGCTACCTGTCGACAGCCGGCCCAAAGCTGTCGACAGGCGCATGCTATCCAGAACCCAGATAACTGGGACTGTGTGTAGCTGTGGATAGGCCCCTGGTTGCTGTCGACAGATACACACATCCAGCAAACCTGAGTTTTGTCTGTAGCCATCTGTCGACAGCCCCTTCTCACCTGTCGACAGCTATGACCCTGATTCGAATTTCAGCACTTTTTCATGTGCAAATCCTTGCTTAAACTCACCCTATTAGCCTACCAAGTTACCCCTCATATTTACTTTGATATTTACTGTCATTCTACTATAAAGATCACCCACTTGGATACCTTACTCATCATTGAATATCCTTGAAACCGTCAACTCCGAATGGTACTCCGTTGAGTCCATTCTCCTGTATTTGGCAACTAAGTTCATATTACTTGATGACTTTGAGAGTTCAAAGGCTTGAACACCTTGTGAGATATGATAAACTATGATGATGAATTTATTGGGTCCTTGGACCCCACATGACTAAATGCTGAGCAATAGGGCCGTCCAGTCCTGGGAGGAGCACCCGAATCTTTTATGGCCGTACGGATTGATAAAGGGCTACTGGATGTTTGGCATTACATCACTTTGTTAATTACTGTCATCATAACTACTGTACTGTCTTATGTTACTTGAGAAAAATGTGAAGTTTATACACCTGATCATGCCTGTGTTTTGCTATCATCACTGTGTAAGTCTATTGTCCTGATATTGATCATGTCTTGATATCTGTTCTATTCTACCTTAACCATTATATGTTTCACCCTGGAATTATGGATTTGAATCTACGACTGGGCTAGTTAGCTCATTACTTCCTACCATTTTCAGGAAATCTAGATGGGGAGACGCTTAAGGGTATGAGTACTGAGTGGACTGACCGTGGCAAGCGAAGCCAACTAGTTTCTATTTCTGTTTATAGTGTGAACTGAACTATGTAAATTAAGTTTTTTTAATTTACTCCTCTCTTAGTTGTTATGAGGAGTATCTATGTAATTAAGCTTCCGCTTATGACATGTGAATGGAGAAATAATTATTACCTTTTGTACCTGTTTTTCTGTCACTTCCGATAAATAGCTTTTATATAGGACGTGACATGACCAAGAGGAGTAAAAGACAAAAGGTTGCTAAGGATTTTGGAAGTGAGTTTGTCACTTACCAGATCAATGGTGACCCCCCCAACCTTCGAGATGCCATGGCTTCATCCAAAGCAAGGCATGGAAGGAGCCATTAAGAGTGAGATGGACTCCATTCTTGCTAATGTATTGGGAGTTAGTTGATCCTCCTTCTGATTCAAAGACCATTGGATGCAAATGGGTCTTCAAGAAGAAGCTTAAACCTGATGGAACCATTGAAAAGTATAAAGCTAGGCTTGTTTGCCAGGGTTTCAAAATTAGAGGGAATAGACTATTTTGATACTATTCCCCTATCACTAGGATGATCACAATCTAGGTGCTTATAGCATTAGCCTCCATATAACTGACAGTCCATCAGATGGATGTCAAGACTGCTTTTCTTAATGGTGATATTGATGAAGAGATTTATATGGATCAGCCTGAAGGATTTGTGGCTCCATATAGTGAAAAAAAGTTGTAGACTTATTATGTCTTCGTATGGTTTGAAATAAGCACCTAAATAGTGGCACCAAAAATTGATATGACTATCATATCTTTTGGCTTTATGGTTAATGAGTTCGATAAGTGTGTCTATCACAAAGTTAAGGGTGATGAATGTATAGTTCTATGCCTGTTTGTAGATGATATCTTGTTGTTTGTCAACTCTTTGGGAATAGTGAATGAGACTAGGTCATTCTTGAATAGCAGTTTCGAAATGAAGGACATGGGTGAGGCAAATATAATTCTAGGGCTGACTCTTACTAGATCAACTGAAGGAATAGAAATTTCTCAATCTCACTATATTGAGAAAGTTTTAGAGAAATTTGGCTATGAGAACTGCAAGTCAGTATGTACACCTTATGACCCTTATAGAATCTTTTGCAAGAATAAGAGTGGTACTCCTGAGTCTCAGTTATGATATTCCCAGATTATAGGAAGCTTGATGTATCTGGCTAATTGTAATAGGTCTGACATCTCATATGTAGTGTCTAAACTTAGTAGATACACAAGTTGTCCTGACAAAACTCACTAGTGAAGAGTAAAATACACGAACGTATGTGCGATGATCAACCAAGAGGGGAGGGGTGAATTGGTTATCGCCTAAATTAAAATCTTTTGCACGAAATAGATTAAACCCAAACAAGCAAACCATCATGTGATATGCACAACAGAATATAACAAGTATATAGACGAAACCAACTATCTTAACATGCGTAGAATGGAGATAGAAAAGTTGAAATCAAACCACAAGACACGCAAGATTTATAGTGGTTCAGCAAACACACCCCTGTGTGTGCCTATGTCCACTATCCCACACCCCTGTGAGGATTTTCCACCAACTTGTTTCCCGATACAAGTTACAAACCCCTCACCATGTGCACGGTTGTTTCTGGGGACAACACAAACCCCACCTCATTTCCTAGGGATGAGACAACCCAATGTGTATGCACGCACGCACTACACACCAACAACGTGCTCACCAATCGAGCACACACACATAGATGTTCAAAGTACAACAAAAAAGAAAGGAGACACATCCAAATCAGATTGAGATCTGTAAGGGATTTAGTGTCTCAGAGAGTGATCGAGGTAGATTTTATTGGTACCAATGACAATTTAGATGATTCTCTAACTAAAGGACTTGATAAAAAGAAAGTCAAAAAATTCAGGATAGGGATGGGACTGAAACCCACTATTTATTCTCCTATAGAGGCAACCCAACCTATCTAAGTGAAGATCCCACAATGAAGGTTCAATGTGGTAACAACAATCTACTAAGAGAATATGGAGGCACTCACTACTTTGATACATTGTATCTGTGTCTATCCCCTGATATCCTGACCAAGTGCCTGATACTGTTGTATAGGAAGAGTTCTTATTACTCTGAACGGGTTCAATCCTAGCAAGGCAGGATATTAGCAGTATATCCTTGGAGAAGCCCACCTAAGTGAGTACTACTGTGAGGCCGCAGTTAAGGGAATTGGGTTGTTTCTGAATGTACTTATGATACAAGATAAGGCGCATGGCCTTTAAAGCGCCAAGTTTAGAAATTGCTATCAAAAGTCTTATATCATGTTGTTTTTTAACAAGTAATCCTCACTTCAAAGAATCAAGTTCAAGATTCAATTCACTTCGATTCTGTGGGGGTAAAAGTTGAAAATACTTAGGTGAAGGTTTAAACCCGAAAGGTACCTTTTACTAAAATCATTGTATGTTTATCCTCTTCTGTTTATTCCCCATTATCAAACCTTGAGTTTGTGGGGGAATGTTAGATAAAAGGGGTGTTAGGGACAATATAAAAGAAAGGAAAAACTCAAGGTTGATAAAGTAAAAGGTGCATCAAAAGTTGTGCTAGTTTGTCCTTATGTGTGGGTGGGGTCTTTAGTCCCATATGAGATACCCCAAGGAGATAAGGGATTTCATAACCCCAAGAGTCTATGAGACTATGTCTTACAGATAATGGTGGGGTTATACCAGACCATATCACACACGAGCGCCGTCGGGCTGGGCGAGCGTGCGCGTGTGATGGCGCGGTCCAGCCGGCTTGAATTGACACCTTTTTACTTCTTCTTTTTATGTTTTGGCCCTTTCTTGGAGAGATTGGAGCTGTTTTGGGCTAGTTCTCTAAACGGACCCATTGTTTTGGTCTGCATGAGCGTTAGGTGCTTGACATTGTGATTAGGTCTTCTAATTACGGTTACCCTAGTAACAAAGCATTTTCTTGACTCTTAGAAAGAGGAACCGCTCGCCGTCCTGTCACTCTCTCTCTCTCTTGTTCCCCTGACGACTGCGCTTTCACCACCTCGGCGTCGCCGCTGTGCCTCCATTCATCGCCACTGCGTCTCCATTCGACTATACTGTTGTAACGCCCCGACGCAGAATATCGGAGTGGTAATACAGTTAATTAAATAGTATAGAGTGAGACATAATATCAAACCATTTCACAAATTGGAATAATACCAAATAATCCATCTTTATTGATATCTCCTCAAACTTCTATTACAATCACTAATTCAAAGCCATAACTAGGGCCCAGAGTACTTTATTCAAATTCAAACTATTACAAACTGACTAACTAATAACTAACTAACTACTAAAAACATTGGTTGTCATAAAGACAGGTCACTCGTGCACATCCTCGTCCCCTTCCTCGTGAGTGTGGTAATCTCCATTAGACTCACCTGAAACACAAGAAATAAATAGCACAGGATGAGCGATAATCACTCAATAGGACTTAATATCTCATATAAACAGGCATGCTTTAAGTAATTAACGTCTTGTCATGCAGGATAACTAGAGAGAACGATTAAGTGTAGTCAAGAGAGCAATGTCGCATGCCAACGAGAGAACAATAGCACTTTTCACAAGAGTATAGCACAACAAGCATGATAACGAATTGGCCATATAACGAGATAGCATGTAAAGGTTGCACAACAGTGCACTAGTAACGATAGCATGTAGAGTTGATCTTCTTGTCAACATAGCACTTGTATTGATTGCCATAGATTAATCTAGATTGTCTAGCACTTGGATGTTATATCATACATCCGGATCATTAAACTCTCATGGGCACTAGCACTTTCGGGCGCACCTCCCAGGACCAGATCAGGCCCTTAAATAATTGTCTGGCATAGATCATTTTTTATCTTAGACAATCAAAAGGATGGCCAAATAGAGTACCAAGAATAGATGAGAGTAATTGACGAATAGATGAGAGTCTAGAGAGAACGTGAACAGATGAGAGTGTAATGAGCATAGATGAGAATTAGGGTTGTAATCGTAAATCGACGATAAACATGTGATAATAACAGTTGCATAACACATGGTCATGTGTTGGCAGTTTGGTAGAAGTCACAACCGCCCAATAGTCGTGCTATGAACACAAGCCAGAGGTCCGACGTGATCTCAAGGTAAGAGAGAACACACTAAGGCCGTTGGATCATGCTGATCCTAAGGGTATAATACGTCTTGATGGTACAACCCGCTCGTCGGCAATGGACATCCGCCAAAGCCAAGGAGACTTACGGAGGCCTCGACAAGGAGTTCCTGGTCCAGTCAGGAGTATTCCCAACGGAGAGGTCGTCCAAGCCAAGATAGAAGTGTGTACAAAAATAGTTGTCTGTCATGCCTTGAGTGCTCGAAGGTAGAGGGATGCGATGGCGGTATACAAAACGTACGAATAAAACGAAGACCAGTTCATTTAAAATAATACGGAATTTATATGAATAATTACACTTAATTATCAGATATATTATTGAGTAAATTTGGTAAGGTTTCATGGTAAACATTTATGTTTAGTGTGTGCATGTGTCAGATAATCATGATAGCAAGAGATAGTTGTGCACATAGCTTTTATTTAATAGAAAATCATGTAAATATTAACCATTATTATTAAACAGGTTGTTATTGTTCATATAGTACATTTCATGGATTAAACAATGATTGAATGACATGATTAACAAGGGTTGCATGGAAATTAGGGGTCTGGACGCAACAGTCAGGTCGCAACGTTGGCTGGCGTCACGTTCAGGTCGCGACAGGGCTAGACGATGCGTTCTTGTTCCAACCGAGACGCCGACACGACGACGAGGTGCTCGTCGCGACGTGTCGGGGCGATGCGTTCAAATCGGGCTGCCGAGATGAGGAGATCACAACGCAGGTCGCTGTCGTGTTAAGGACGCGACATGGGTCCTTGTCGCGACCTATCGGGTCGTCGCGTTCTCAGGACCTCGGCTCGAGCACAGGAATTTGCACAAAACCCTTTGGTTGTTGTCCATACAGTCCAGGGTTTGACACAGTTCCCTTACAAAAATCATATACATTTGTATACATAACAAAAAATCACAAAATTGGTTTTATATGAAACTAGACATGCAGAGGTATCTACGATAACATTTAATTAGAAAATAGACTGGTATGGACATGCTATGAATAGGTTACATCTCATGACCTAAACTCATACACAGTGATGGAATTTGATTTAATTCGAAGAGGGTACTTAATACAAATTGGGGATAATAGGATCATTCGAATCCTAACTTCATGAAGCATGTATGATAAAAATTGCAAGGCACGAGATCAAGTGTATGCATGGATTGAAGGTAAATATGTTGGTTCGGGTACAAGTTCATGACAGAAATTAGAGTATGAAATACTCTTCATAGACACTATAAAAATTGGGGGAAATATGGGACTTTTGAAGATGGTAGCATGGTCTACCTAGGGTCGAAGTTAATTAGTTTGTGCTTGAGAGATTGCCTACCTTTAACGCTTTGAAAATCCTAGGGCAGAAAAGTGAAGAACTTGGTGAAGCTCTTTGTTCCTAGCCTTCTCCCCCTTGATTCCCTCGTCCAAAAGCTCCTTCTCCTCATGCTCCAAGCTCCCAAGGTTCAATAGGGTCGGCTAGAGACGAAGTGGGGGTGTATTTGTATGTTATTAGTCTCCTATTTGCCTTAAGACTCTTCCTTTCCTCAAACTCCGAATTTCTCACATTTATCTCCCTTTTCCTAGCCTTTATCCTCCCATTAGACATAGGGTGGACTCTAGATCCGTGGGCAAAGGGTTTGGGTGGGTCTATGACTCTTTTAGAGATAATTGTAAGCCATTTTAGTAATTATCTTGCCCTTTTTGAATTTATTAATTAATTAGTCACGAAATTAGACCTAAATATCTCCTATCCAACTTGGGCTCTTTCCTTTTTAGGCCCACTAATTTATTTATGGACATTTAGTGTAACCCATTATCTAATTTGGCTTAATGGGTTTTAACGTAAATCCCATTTTGTTCTAATTTAAATTTTATTTATAAATGTTTTTTTTAGTTGCTACAACTGTCGCATTTCGCTGGTGTCCGTTCCTTATATTTCCTTCTTTAATAGAAGAGGATTATGTTTCATATAGCATTGTTTACGAGATTAGAATAAGTGAGATTTCTAATCTCGTGATGGTAGTCGTATCCTGGGAGAAGATCGTCTTATCCGACGCACTGTTCTTATGGGGGCAATATCTTCTCTAAGGGGAATCTTCTTAAAGGCGCTTCTACTATATTCATATTGCATTCGTTTATATCTGATTACAGCATGTTTATTTTTGCAATCGATCTCATGTATACTATATTTTAGTTGTTGTTATTTGGATTGTTTCTATATACCTATTTACTATGGTTCTGCGTGCACATGTGTATCTCGTGATTGTCATGATTGTGCCTTGTTACACATTATTTTTTCAACAAAATGAGCATCTTGAAGGGAATATAGTTTGCAGTCCTGATGTAAGTTGATTGAGAAATATTTAATATACTGAGCTAAATGCTTGGGCGTGTGGCAGGCTGGCAGCCCAGTGCTCCATGTCTCTGGCCCAATCAATGGTGATTAGCAAGAGGTGGTGTTAGTTGGTGGGCGGCTACCAATGACAATGGGTAACGGCAGGCAACAATCCATGGTGATAGTTGGGGCCAGTTGTCGGTGGAGTTCTAAAGTAAGAACTTGAATTCATAGATACTAATTTTAGACTTAGAAATATTACTATTAAGATCTAAAATTGCTGACCAACATTGTAATAGCAATAACTTTTGGTTTATAAATATTCATTTTAGACTCAAAAATATCACATTGAGGATAAAAGATATCGTCGGTCACCACTCGCCGCTAGTCATCATTGATTAAGTCAGTGATATAGCAACATCTTACATGGCAGTACTCAAGATATCACACGCCCAAACATATAACTCGGTTACATGTATGTGAGTGATTTGTTTTCTTTAGCAAAGCTGCTATATAATTCAATTGAGTACCCACCTTTTTTTTTTTTGACCAAATAGTATTTATGTTGAGTGCTCCCATCTTCAGAAGTTCTGAATCTAATTATTCGCCTTAGCCATCTGATGTCAAGTTTGACAGCTGAAGTGAAGACGTGTGATTTGTCGTTTAGTACATAGTTTGGCAAACCAATCAGACTCTATGTTAGGAATCTTTTCGCAATCACCAGCAACTTTAGCGATCTGATACGATAGGATCAGCTTCACATTGCACCAGGGATTTGTGACACTTTTCTTTGTTTATTTTGCCTTCTCTCATAATTATGTATGGTACTTTGATCACGGTTTGAAGATGGAGAATCAACCAACTCAATAAATTAGCCTTTATTTCCGTTTTGTTGTGCAAAATCTTGAATCATCATGTGAATTTATTTATACTATAATTTTTAGGCATAGAATATATTGCTAAGATGGTGGTGCTCCTTCAAATGACATATAAAATGATGTATTTCTTGATCTTATACTTTAAGATCCATGCATGATCAGCTTTCATGAATACTTGTTTTTTGCAAAATTGGAGGGTTTGGACCAAAACCGTTGTGCCATAGTGGATCCAATCTGAACCATCGATCTGACCAACCTTAGTTCGATCTCGCACAAAACATACCATTAATGAGATGATATTGGCCGTATGAGCACATAGATAATTACCAGTTTCCAATATAAGCATGAACAAGTAGCGACCCATGTATGCTGCTTGGTCACTATCTCCATCATCATCATAAAAGGACCCCAAACAATTGATCATAAGTGCAAAATGGTCTATACTATTGGCCATAAAACTGTAAGTGCAGACTTAATCTACACTTTTAAGTAGCAGATAATTCCATTCCATTTTCGTTTTGCAATACTGATGCTTTCGAACCGTACCTAGTAGGATTTCTCGTCCAGTAGCAAAAAGAAGAATTTTACAATCAATATTATAGTCATCACTATTTTCCTTTTCAGCATTATAGGTAGGCCAATACCAAAGAGTAAAACACATAAATGATGTATGGATACAGCACTAGTCATGATCGTTGGCCATTGTGGATCACTACCTAAAAATAAGGGTGTCAATGGGTGGGTTTAGTAAGGGTGTCAATGGGTGGGTTTGGGCTGACTCAATCTAAACCCAGTTCAGCCCAACATTAAAATAATCCAACTCAAGTCCAACCCAAATTTAATAGATCAAAGTAAAAAAAATCCATGCTAGTCCATTGGGGTCCGTTTCAGCCCATTAAATTAATACGAAGATAGATTCACTATTTTAATTTAAGTATGTTTTAATTTAAAGAGAACTGTTGGTGTGGTGGTGACCGGTTTCTTTATTAAACATGTTTTTAATGCATGTGTAGGTATGGCAATGGGCCAACCCGAGTCCAACTCATCAAGTGAAGGATTTGACAAATAGATTTCAAAAGAGATCCATGGGCCATCATATTTTACTCAAATTGAGTCTGGAGTGGACTGTCCATTGGGCTTCAAATTAACCCAGCCTATTGACACCCCTACCTAAAAGCATCGTGGATCACTATTCTCATTCCACGTCGTTGGCCATTGTCACCGGTCAACCATCATCGATCACCGCTTTAGAGACCCAATTAGCAATGCAGAAGAGACACTAAGAATGAGAGTAAAGACTCCAATCTCGATCATGAAAATTTTACATGAAAGAAAAATCGAGGAAATAATTTAAGGGATCTCATAAAAATGCTAAAATCCATAAATTTTAGGTAAAATGTTTTCATGGATTAACTTTCCAAAGGTACCAAATAAGTCATTGTATGAGTTTTCGCTGAAAAAGTTTTCTTACATGAGATTTGACGCTCAAACAAACGGACCTTTTAACTTCTATATCTGATTTTACCAGAGTGCAAATTCAGCCCTAGCCTCCGGGTGCTTTCGCTGCGAGTCGCACCTTCACCTTCAATAGGTCATTCTATCACGATGCTTTCGCTTGCGTTCTGTGAAAACAAACAAGGAATTCTGTATTCCCTTCTGCACCTTTTAGAGGAGATTCAATCCACCCTTCGCTGCAGAATCCAAAATCCACAACTCCCTTTGTTATCCTTTCAAGAACCTACAGAAAACAAATCTCGTAAGTTCAGAGGACAAGATGCTGGGGTAGTTTATTCCTACTGAGGAAAAATGAAAGATCAGCCACAATTCCACCAACAGATTTAATTGCTTTTCTTTCATTCCAGACAGAACACACAGATTGCGCCCAAGAAAAACAAAAACAAATTGCAGTCATATAACCATGTAGCAAGAACCAACAGGCTCTAGCTGAGTTGGTATTGTGTAGGTCATTGATGGAGTCCCCACGTCCATACAGGGGTGGCAGGGTTAATTTCCCCAACAGGATCTGCCAATGCGGCTAATCCCCTTCAAACTGCAGTAAGGAATTCGTGTACATATTTGATTAATTGGTATGTCCCACAACACAACAGTCACATCAACCAAGCCAACCATCAGAGGCTGACTGATAAGCAATGAAGATCTATACAGAAAGTGGTCTAGGAGACGTGTGAATGCCCAGAGTCAATTGCTCAAAGTGCAAATGGCACAAAACCATGAAATACATGAGATATGTGAGGGTAATATCTCTCAGACTTTTTAAGTATTTGTTGTCCAAGGGCAAGGATACATAGTCAAGGTAAACAGGATGAATTGAAAGAAAGAAAAGATTTCCAACTCTCCTAAACCCCGAGAATGGTCATTATGTAGTCAAAATGCAATATTGGGGTCAAATTTGAGCCCCAAGCTAGAGTCCAACAGAGTGATAGGAGAGAACCCATATTTCTGCAACTGCCGGAGAATGTCTATCTTCCTTCGAAGAACATGACAATGTAAGAATTCTGACGATGGAACCAGAATTATTCAAGAGAAGCAGGACAAAGATATTATGGCTCCGGAAGAGAAGAGAGTGTTTTAAATAACATAAACATGTAGGATTTTTCCATTTATAATACTACTAATCTTGTACAATTAATTTTTAGCTGCCAAAACTTGACTATTTAGACATGGTCAATTGCTCAAAGCAGACTCTCATGACATTAGAAATAGTCCTTCTAATTACAGACAAAAAGGTACAAAAAGTACCAGTCTGTAAGGAAAGATTCCATGCAACCAGACTTAAATAGTCAAATTATGGAGACTAAAAGCTAAATGAGAAAGGTCACATCGATTAAAAACTTAAAAAAGACAGTGTATTCCACGAAGCAGCCACAGGTATAGTGCCCCGGCATGAGAAGCTTTTGAAGGATTTTGTGCAAGACTATCATGCAATAGCTCAGTTCCATGTGCAACAAGATACATACTTCTTGATGCACTTGAGAATCTCTAACAATTCCTCCACTTCCCACCTGCAAAAGTTAAACATGAACTATGAAATGAGAACTTAAACAGGGATGCTGGATTAAGTAGCATTAAAAAAAAAAGGAGTTCGCATAGGATGTTTATCTAGTGAATTTTCTCAAAGACAAAATATGAACTGAAAATATAAAAATGATTCTGAGCAGGAAGAGGACGCAAAGACTATGTTTTATATGCAATACAGAGAAAAAGTGAGGATATCACCTGAGCATGTATAAGACATAGCGGTTAGGGTTTGGCATCTAAAGTTGCAAATCCTTGCAGTAAGGCCTAAGACATCATACCCCAAGTAGATCCTTGGAAGCTGCCTAGGTTGGAAGGTTTCTCTTGTTTGAAAACACCAGAAAAGTGGCCCAGAGCACTGCCCAGGCAGACCCAAAAGAGAAGGGGGAAAGACTATTGAAAGGTTAGACAACACTTTACAAATCAGAGCATGACCCTCAATATAAAGAGAAAAAAACACTTAATGTCATCTAGCTCGGAGAGCATCATAAGTCAATGGAGAGATTCAGCCAAAGATGCAAGCAAGAAGGCGGCGACAGCTATCCCGTTGCTCACCTCCTAGCATGCTCTAGAAGAATGTCTTGTGGCTCACTTTCTCTCTTCCTGTCTTCTTCATCCTTCAAGCATATTTATCTTGTCATGCAAAATAATTTGTCAAGTTCAAAGTTCAAAACTCCCTCTGCCTATAGTTACTCCAGACATATGATGGATGCTCATTCCTTGGATCACAAGACCTGAAAAGCTGACAGGAATATTCACAGGATGCACATCAGAATGACCAGATTGACCTCCTTTTGACTTTTAACTATTAGATGTCTAAAAACTTAGGCCTCTTTGATAACCTGATAAACTCTAATAACTCCTAGTTATAAGACCTGTTAACTCAAAAAGTGATTTGGCAAGGCAGATAGCTCATGAGGACTTTATCCCCAATAAGTGCTGATAAGTCACAACACTCTATCTCACCCTCAGATCTGATAAAATTATCAATCCTGTAAACTTTATCTACCAAATAAAAAATCTTGCAATCAGAGATATCAATCCGTGAATAGTTTTATCTGTGAATAAGCTATTTGGTTATCAAAGAGGCCTTAGAACTATCACGCTTAGTTGAGCCTTACAGTTTGCTGAAAGCTAGACATCCACTTATGGTAGTTGGATGTCTAGGTTAGACGAATGTGTTGTGGTTCACTTTTCCATCTTCTTCTCTTCTTCGTTCTTAAAGAAAATGTATCTTGTCTTGGGGGAATGTTCCACCAGGCTCAAATTTCAAATTGATTTTGAAATACCCTCTACCTTTACCTACTCCAGACATGTGATGGACACTATCGCTCATCCCTTGGATGACAAGCTATTTTGAAAAACTGTGGCATGCCAAAGTGGTTGGATTGAACTTCTTTTGACTTTTAGCCATCTCTATGTGCTCATACCAATTAATTTGATGCAATTTATTATATCTTTGTTGACATCATTCCTACACGCATCTTCATCAGTCCCACACTCCTGCATCAATATAAGCCCATATAGAAGAGAGAACTTACTGGCTATGCCATTGTTTGTTGTGCTTTGCATCTATCTGCAGAAAGAAATAACAAACTATGTGGGACACCTTATGCATCCCATTTTCCATCTCAAAGAAGGCAGCTTGCCTCAACAATGACTGATGCCTTGCTGCCACTCTAGGGAGCCTGGATGACTCAGAAATCACAGAGGAACAACAGGTTTTTTTGGTATGTATCTACAGATCATCTGTATCTTAAGAAGGCAGTCTCATTCATGACTCGAATGTGTCTAAATGCTGAATGTATATCCTGGTTCATCATCCAGAGACGACAATCATTACAAACACAGGTGTACACACATACAGAAGCACTTGATGTCATGGAAGGCAGGATCGAAATCGGATCGGGATCGCCCAGGCCCGATCCCTATCCGATCCGGCCGATTCCCAAGCAGAATTGGCTAGAATCGGCCAGAATCGGAGGAATCGGCCTGGATCGGTCATGGCCGATCCGATCCAGAATCGGCCGATTCCGATCCGATCCGGCCGATTCTGCCTTCCATGCTTGATGTGATTTCAAAGCAGAAAGTATTTTGTAGCTCCCAATTACCATTGTTAGATTCATGTATAACTGGCCAGAGATGGCCAGAGAATAAGCAAGAAACTACCCAAATCTTCAATTTGTGCAGAGAAAAAGTATCAAACCTGAGATCTTCGGGCTTCAAACTGAGGCTTAACAAGTGTAACCAAGGTAGCATTTTCTTTCATGACATTGATCACAGCAGGCATTACCTGCATTCACAAAGTAGTTAAAAGGAGCCAAAAATGTGTTTCCAGGCATGCGTGACATGATGCTAGAAAAGGATTGCAGAAAACCCAAATGTTTTTGTCCTGATGTGATTTCCCAAATGTTTTTGTCCTGATGTGATTAATGATGGCTTAGTCTTCTTAAAAAATCATATAAAGATACAAATTTCATTTTCAGAATAGAAGACCAAGGTTGGTAGTTAACTTAGAGAGGAGTAGACAGAGAAAGGAAACATCCAGATATTCATATACACAGGAAGAATAGTGGAGTTCTAAGGTACAGCCAACTCCGTGGTGCAATCTGCATGCACTCAAATGTCAGCTGTTCAATTTTGGTGGGATAATTGAAAACATTGTGATGAGAAGGTGCATGGCACCCTGCACACATGGCTCTTCCCTTTATCCAGAGACTGGAATAAGACTGAAGGATGTGCCCAGAACATATGGGCAATCTGATCATCCTCTCGCATGATCAGATGGCACCCAATCCCACAGGTGCCAAGGTGGAGACACCCCTTGGAGAAGGGGATGACATGCATAGCCCAATATACATGCAGGCATAGAGACATAGAACACATAAAGCACAATCGAATGGAAATGGAGAAGAGTGAAGAATGGCAGAACAATGAGACATTCAGAAGCAAAACAGCCTAGTTCTATTATTTGATGGTATACCAAAAGTATAGAAATGAATGACAAGTCCAGAGTCACCAAATCCACTTGTTGTGGAAGTCCAGGAAGATATCTAAATTTGTTCTCTCCATAACACATACACGGGCGTCTTTGCGAATTTTGTCATCTACCTACAAAAACATGGAAAATTTAAATACCTCGAGATAGCTATCAGACTTGCAAGAAAAATGAACCCGTCAAAGCACTACAAGCAGAAAATGGTACAAGTTTAGGATGGAATACAGAATTAATAAAACAGATATCTTCTATCATGTGCTCAATAAACAAAATCTTACCTTCACAGTAAAATTTATGCCCATTAGACTATGCACAAACTCGACTATTTACTAACAGACTGATATCCCAAGTATCACATTATCTTTGAACCAATATTTCATGCATTCATAGTCTCTGCAGTTATTTGAACACACGTAAGCTCATCTCTGTTCTAGCAACTAAGTTGGCAGCATTCTACTACACCTTTGCTAGCATATAGTTCAAACACATAAAGAAATACATATTCCTTCAGTGAGTATCCTCTGGAGTTGGTGAGGCACTATGATCCTCATTGATGACGTTGGGTGCATGAGCAACTATTGGTGTTATTCAACTGATCCATTCATATCGGCAAAAAGAACACAGAGTGAACATGTTCCCATTTGGGAATAGCTCCAATTGATAGAAAAATGAGAGAAAATAGACTTGCGTGGTTTGGACACGTGTACCGTCGCCCTAACTTGGCACTGGTTAAAAGATGTGACCAAATCTTAGTGGATGCCAATAAAAGAGAGGGAAGGCCTAAAATGAGATGGTGTGATGTTATTAGGAAGGACTTGGACTTCTTGAGTTAAACACGGCTATAGCACTTGATAGAAATCTTTGGCGGAAAAAGATTAATGTAGCCGACCCCAAATAATGGGATAACGCTCTGATGATGATGATGGAGTGAACATGTTCCTAGTGCCCGGTAATAGGGTTGTAAGTTGGGAAACCTGAATGTTTTGTGTATGGAGAATTTTATTTGGTTATATTTCCAGGCTGTTAGAATATTAAATAATAACTCTATATCCCAAGCAAAAGGCTCAGGATTCTTTTTTTGAAAAGTGGGTAGTACCACTAAGTATATTAGAAAAGAGAGAATGTGCAAGTGTGGAGAACAGCCAACGTCCTTTTACAAAAAGAAGACACATCAAGCCGATGTCCCCCCCAACTCCTCACAGACAAAAAGAAAGAGGAGTTAACTTCAGTACTAACAATTCAGCCCAGACAAAAACTTTTTCAATCAAAAAAGATAACAAAAGGCTCAGGATTCTGACTCAGCACCTGCTATTACATGAGTTTCTTTGCCTAAAAAGGCTTTTAAAAAAAATCCATGATTCAACCAAGAAATGGATCAAGCCACAAGCAGTTCCAATGGCAGATGACACCAGCATAGTGTCAAAATGAGGGTTGATCAGAAGCAAACGACCTCATCTACTATCCCCCACATTTTCCCCATCTCCCCCACCCCCAGTGCCCTAACATCAGAAGGATGAAAAGAAGCACAAACATGTACAGAGCAAAAGCACGGCGAGCTACTTCAACTGCTGAAGCCGTAGAGGGTGCGGCCCTGATGCTTGAGCATAGAGGACTTCAGTGACAGTCTTGCAGAAAGCGTGCTCCGTGTAGGTGATGGCTTTGTGGATAACGTTCTCCAGGAAGATCTTGAGCACCCCGCTGGTCTCCTCATAGATGATGCCGCTGATGCACTTCACACCGCCCCGGCGGGACAGACAGCGGATGGCCAGCTTCATGATGCCATGGACGTTGTTCCGGAGCACCTTGCGGTGGCGCTTTGCCCCACCCTTCCCCAGCCCCTTCCCTCCCTTCCCTCTCCCCGACATGGCTGCAATGTGATGGCTTCCTTCCCCTTCCCTCTCTCACCAGTTCGAAGTGTGTTGCTAAAAAGACTTACGAAATGAATGTGTACTTTTGTAGTACAATGCTTGATCTGTCAAACCTGCATAACCACGCTCTCCATTCTAGCATAATAGAGTAACAGGACCCCGCATAACCGTCCTCCAGCTCTCACTCCATGTTCCTGATTTACCATCACAATTATTGGCTATTCTTCTCAGGGACAAGGAAGTAATTAGTAAGCCTGTGGAAAAGTTATAGAAGAGAGTGGCCCAATTCTATCCCTCTTTATGTGCAACCATGCAACCCCCTTCTCCCCTTAAGGTGCTACTCCAATTGTATTGAACTTTTGAGATAACAAAAGTGTATACAAAAGGGCATAATGCGGACATAAGCTTAAAACACACGGGCATTCAACTATAGACACCATCCACCCTGGTTCACTGCTGCTCAACAAAGATATGATCACACTTGTCTAACAATGGAAAGGGAGAGAATGAAAAAGGAGATGTTTTCTTTCTTTCTGTTGTCTGGTGGCAAGCTTGGGGTGTCAGATCTTCCCAAAGAAAGTGAGCCAGACAAATATGATATAAGACAACCAGCACTGTTATTTGGAAGAAAGCATGGTAATGGTCTATATGCACATCAAATTATACCTTAGTTTATTACATTACCTACCATGTGTCCTAGAGTGCCCACCTCTACTAGGATAGAAACATCCAGAAAATTGTTTCCCTAGTTGTCAATTCCTTATCGGACACTATCCCATTTTTCTACTGGAATGGGACATCCAAGTGTCCTAGACAAATTTCCGCACCCTCTCCCAGCACCTTTATGGTGAAACATCAACACAATTATATTTCGGAACAACAAGAGGTCAATGCAATTTAATCTTCATAGAGAAGATAATATAGTAACTGGTTTATAAATATTGTATTCAACTATACTAATGGTTTATAAAGATGTATTCAATAAATGAATCCTTCAAATAGAACTATATAAAAGTTTAAGGAGCTTAGAAGATTTTGGCCAGGAGAGATGAGGAAAAGCCAGGACACCCACTGGAACAAAAGATAATGCCGCGCCATATTTTCACTGGGATGGGATGTCCTGGCCAATTCCAACTGAGATACGTTGGACTGACTAGTATGGTTCCTCCTTCATGTGGTAATGAATCCTCAAAGAATTGCACCTCTCCTCCTCACTTTCCTCTTCCACCTCCTCCTTGGCTTAAAACCCAATGGTATGCAATAGGTCAATAGCAGCAATCACAAAAGCAGGTGGTTCAACAACGATTACCTGTCAGCTCCAAAGTGTAACAACACCATGATGTATGTTAAGTGAAGGGACAAGTTTTCAAAATCATCAAGCTTGGACCACTTTCAAAGAAAAGCCTCAAAATTACATGAGCCAAATGCACCAAATAACAGCTTTCCCCTTTTTAGGGCAATGGTTGATGTTCATTAATAATAGAAGAAAAGCAACATACAAGGAACACAAAGTCCCAATGTACAAGTACACTGGGTTGAAAGGAAAGTACAGTAAAGACTAACTACAGTGATCAATGGCTGTTATACCCCACACAAGCTTGTATACAGAAGCACATAATCATCATGTGGCTTGCCAGACCTTTACATGGCTTTAGCTAGTGTTTTGAGCATTTCAGAACTTGCCAAGTTGGAGAGAGAAAATATCATGAGATCTCAACCTCCTGAGCATGCAAGTTTGAAACATAGGCATCTAAAGTTTGTTCCTTAACTAAATAGCAAAAAGGAGAAACCAAACCATCACAAGAGAAAGAGAAACCAAATTATCTCACCAACAAAACCACTAACATAAAAGACAAATCACATGAAATAAACAACTTCATACATCCTTCGACCCATAAGAATAAAATTTTAACGCCATATGAGATTATACCTGCCCATATCCAACATCAACACCATACACAAAGATGCACCATGCTGAAGAAGGCAATCAGTAAATCCCCCAGTTGAGAGCCCTGAATCAAGGGCCACTTTTCCAGAAACATCTACATTGAGCTGTTCAATTGCAGCCTCTAGCTTGTATCCTGCTCTGGATAGAAGGATCAAGCAAAGTAAGACTCAAAAGAAGTATTTTCAAATTTTATGTCGACAATAGCTTTCCAAACTATGGGTATCTTCATTGAGTCATCACCTACATACATATTTTGGACTTCTGCCCTTATCTCTACAGTTGATTTATCAGAGACAAGTGTTCCTGCTTTGTTACCACTTTCCCGTCCACGAGAACTTTGCCTGGGAACCACCAATCATTGGCACAGATACAAGAGAACACAATCAGGAAAAGAAACTTTCTTGTGGACAATAA
This sequence comes from Colocasia esculenta, assembly GCA_014218235.1. Taxonomy (NCBI): domain Eukaryota; kingdom Viridiplantae; phylum Streptophyta; class Magnoliopsida; order Alismatales; family Araceae; genus Colocasia; species Colocasia esculenta. The sequence continues at coordinate 22,887 of JACBKR010003981.1, forward strand.
TGACATTCTAGAAGAAGCAACACCTATTCTAGAAGAAGCCACACACTATATTCTCATATCCATAAACAAAAATAATGCAAATCCCGAAGAATTTCTGTTTGCATTAAAAACTCATCGAACAAAATAGTACATTTTCATTTTCTGCACTGGAGCAAATGTTTTTCCGAAACAACCTTGTAGTATCCACGACTGAATGAAGGTTCGACTATATTGTTGAAACCGTTCAAGACACACCTCATCCAGTCTCCTCTTTCTGGCACATACAGCAATAAATTGTAACAGATCACAAAATTATGATAAATCAGACTTTCATCAGAACGTTGCAGAAAAGCATCGAGCTAAAATGGAGTTTTTTTATTCCATGAAAAGACTGACTGACAGGGTTTTCCTTGATATATCTTGGTATCCAAAAACACGCCAAAGTCAGACTGCAGGCTGAAGCTGGGCGTCTTTGATACGCGCTAAACCCGAAACCCGAACCCTAAACCCTTCACTGTTGCTTCAAGTTTTTTTTACTTCAGATGGGTAAAAGGCGCGTGCTCGTGACAATTACTTCATTAAACCACTTCGTACTCAAATCTACTGGATACACAAAACACGATTAAAACGAGATTTACGAACTGAAGGAGAGAAAGAAATTGAAGCACGGATGGACTCACTTCCTTGGGACCAGAACTCCTTCAGGCTTCGCAGCAGCGAAGGTTCTGAGAATGCCCAAGCGGGGACGGGCATCACTCCATGTCACCACTACAAGCAGAACAGAAGAAAGGAGAGACGATAAACCATGAACATTGGGAAAACGGCTGGATGCGAGGGAAGATTGAGAGGCGCGATGGGAGGTGTGGGAAACATCCATACCGGGGCATCCTCGCAGTTTGCGCTTGGAAGATGAAAGCAGGGTGCTAATGGAAGAGCGGGAGATGGAAATCCGCAGGAGCTCCACAGCTACACCCATCCCTGTCCTCTCCCGCGGCAAGCAAAAAAGCTGCTGGGAGTTCTGCGCCTCTACTACCCTCCAGGATGCGCAAGCATTGATAGCACCACGTGAATCTTCTTTCTCCAACGGCGGGCTCCTCTGTATAGAATAAGGGATACACAGATAGTTTTTTTTTATAAGAATAAATAAATTTTATTTAATTAAATTTTTATAAAATAAAAAAATTACTTAAAAATGTGCAATAAACAAATCTTATCTACCAAAATTGTGACACTTAAATTTAAAAGTTTAAGAAATGATAAATGAAGAGATATAACAAACCCTCAAACTAAGTGTCACAACTCTAGTAGATAAGATATGACTAACTTAGTAGAGAACAAAATATTTTTCTTTTAAAACATTGAGCCAAACACTCTCTTATTTATACCATAGTTCTTCGTTAAAAGTTTTTAATCATATGTCTTATCTAGAATTAATTAATTATGCCACAACTATTCCTTTGAGAAAACTTGTTGCACTTGTTGGTGGCACTCATGTGGCGCCACATAAGATGCCACCTCAGCAACTATGAGTAGTAGATAGTGGCGTGGCGATCGACAATTGGCAGCAGGCGACGGCAGCCGACGACAGTGGGTGGTGATGGTGACCCACGATTGAGCTCCAAAATATAAACTTTGGGCTCCAAAATATTACCCTTGGAGTTTAAAATATTAACTAAATTTTTAATATTTGAACTCCAAAATACAAAGTTTGGGCTCCAAAATACAAACATTGAGCTCCAAAGTGCAAACATTGGCTCAATTATGGTGATATTGGATCCCGCCGCCACCGGTCATCACCACCAATTGTCACTGTCGGTCGCCGCCGCCACCGCCACTCGCTGATGTCTACTACTCCTAGTTGTTAAGGTGGCAATACATGTGACGCCATGTGGTGCCACAGTAGTGTCACCTTGCTGCAAGTACAATAAGTTTTTCTCTATTCTTTTAGAGAAAGGCTTATTGCACTTGCACATTGTGACTAGGCAATAACCCATGTGGCACCCCTCACATGAGAAGTGATAAAGTGGCAATCCAATTGTTGATGCCACATGGACTTGTTGCCTAGTCACATTGCACTTAAAGTGCAATGTGAAAGTACAATAAGCCTTTCTCATTCCCTTTACCCCCTCTATGATCATCTCATCTCACACGTTGTCTCGATATCTATACTACTTTTATTTTATTTTTTTATATATATAACATAATTTGAAGCAGCCAATATGTTGACACCGCAGTAAATAAGAACAAAGAAATCGACTAAACTTAGTTTGTGCCACGTGGCACTCTCTCTTCTCCATCCCTTGCGCCTCTCTGTTATTGCTTGTATCAGAACTTAAAAACCGCCAACCATTTCCTTTTTAAAAAGGTAGCTGACTTTCCCATTTTCTACACTAACTTCAGTTGCTTTTTCAAAAAGAGAAAGACTTATTGCACTTTCAAAAGTACAATTTTGTCATGTCAAATTGTACTTCTACTTTCTCATTGGTCCATCTCATCATGGGTTATGTACTTCTTTTGAAAGTGAATGATAAGGTGGACCAATGAGAGAAGAGATGTGCGATTTGACATGGCAAATTGTACTTTTGGAAGTGCAATAAGCCTTTCTCTTTTAAAAAACTAAACCGCTCCTAACAATTCGACGACGAAGAGAAGGGTCCTGTTGTCCCTCCTAGAATGCCTCTCGGACACCCCTAATGTAGACGAGTAGAGGCACAACAGAGGGGACTTGATGGCGGAGATCGTCGGGGTTCCTCGAGGAGGCCAACAACTTGCAGTGTTCTGCATATCCCTACCTTCAGGAGCAATGAGGCACACTTTGTCTCTGTCGATGCAACCCACCCAAATGAAAGTCTTCTCTCTTGCATGGGGCCCTTCCGGTGGTCCCCAGGGCTACTGCACTTGCATTTGTGCCTACCTTCTTATGTTGCTACAGTGCCCTGCGGGCTATCGATAGCGACCACCGCAACTGTCTACCACTGCAGCGACCGCAACCTCGCTCCTGCCAGAGCCTATCATCCCATCAAATCGCTCGTTGCAACACCTGACTGCATAGCCGTCTAGGTGTAGCCTGTGCCACTGGAAATGCAGAAGGTGAGGGAACCCAAAAAAAAAAATTTGAACAGTACTATAGCTACTGTAGTAAAGTTATGAAGCTACGGTGGCTACAGTGAAAGAGAGAAAAAAATATTATAAAAATTTCTCTCATTCTCTTTCTCTCTCAATTCTTTTATAGAACATATGCGTTATTATTAGATGTTTTTGTAGTTTTGTTTTAAATACTCTTTTTTTAATAAGAATCTTCGTTCCTTTTAAGAATATTGTCTTTTTATACATAAAACTTTTCTTATTTTAATTTGGTTATGTATACTATAGTATAGATTATGTTATAAATTAGAAAGTTGACAGTGAAAAGATGAATAAATAAATAACTATACATATTTTCGATTCTTATTCTTTATATTTTAGTTTCACTATTATATTTGATTGAATGTTTATATTGATTGGATTAACATGAGAACAAAATCTCATTTTTTTAATGAAAATTTTAGATAATTCTATAGGGTTTATTCCATTAGGTCATACTTTCAGGTAGGTATATTTTGTGTTCTTGCAAATTTATATGATCATAGCTTAGAAAATAATTTAAACTGAACTTAAAATTTGTTTTTTTTTTCATTATTTATATGTTT
>JACBKR010003982.1:0-28202 GCA_014218235.1 Colocasia esculenta
GCATTTTTCTTCTGTTTCCCTTCCAGATTTACTTGTTTTCATAGAGGAGACCTGCATTTTATCAATCTTGTCATCAAACCCAATAATCATAGGACTATTTAGGATGCTTGAGAACATAGCCATATTTCTGAATATGTTTCAGATGATTAGACCAATCAACAGAATATTGAGTGAGATAAAAAAGCAATCAATCAGTTCAAGCAAATCAAGTCAGATCAGAATCAGATTTAAACCCGCTCTGATACCATTGTTAGGATCGGTTATGGCAAAACTAGAAGGGGGGGGGGGGGGGTTGAATATATTTGCAGCGGAAACTTAAGCAATTTACAAATTACTTCGGATTAAAATATCTACTCAATTAAAACTCCTCTGATCTGATGCAAATGTGTGTGAGCAAACTAACAGTTATGTGTGTAGACGAAATCCCTATGCATGCATCTAGCACAATACAGATCAAACCACAAGTCAAACCACAGTGCACAAGGGATATTTTAGGTGTTCGGAGAACACACCACGTGACTCCTACGTCCACCCCTCACACAGTGAGGACACACTACTCAAGAACTGAGTACAATACACACACGAGCACAACGGCTCAACCACACACACACACGCTAGATCAAGTCCACAAAAGATCAGATCCTCTAGACTTGATCTGATCAGACACACACACACTACGATCTGCACACAACCCTTGCACAGGTCACAAACCACACACACTTCCACAAACGTCACGTACTGATCTCCAATCAGTACACACACACACAGATATATGAAATATGAAAGCAGAAGAGTTCTGAGAGAAGAATCAAATCCAGATGTAGATCTCTTCTCGTTGGTCGTCCAGAGGAGCTCCAAGCTTCGTTTGGATGAAGATCAACTGATGGAGAAGCTTGAACCGTGACGAACAGCTTCAACTCTGCTCGGAAGATGGATCTTCTATGCTCTAGACGGAGGGTTGAAGCAGAGCAGCAGAAAGATCTTTTCTCTTGAAAGTATGCTAGGGTTTTTGTATGGTGGCTGCTTCTGTACGAAAATACCTTCAAGAAGTTCCTATATATGGGTGTTTTAGTATGGAGAGTCGTGGTAAAGGAAACACCCACATAGGAAACATATAGAAATCTTGAACCGAAGTTTCTCTCGTCTTTCGACAGCAGAATGTTCATCTGTCGACAGATGGTGACAGATTTATAGAATCCAGATAACTGGACTTCCGGAGGCAGTTTCCTGTGTTCATCTGTCGACAGGTGATCTGAGTCTGTCGACAGGTACTTCTGTTCTGAAGTATGTTTTACCTCCCTGTGCTTGGCTGTCACCAGGCACCTGTGGAGCTGTCGATAGGCACACTTCACACTGAGATTTCTGAGCTGTCTATGTCTAGTTGTCGATAGGCCTCTTTGGGGCTGTCGATAGGCACTTGCCTTTTGTGTTTCTCTTGATTTTTTGCTCTTGACTTTGGTGCTTGTCTTGTAGACATTCACACCTACATTAAAGAACATGTTAGTGAGATATAATGATATGTAGATGATCAATTTGAATCATGGTTTGATATGATTGTATCTTGCTTGATTTTGTCAATGTCATCATGTTTCCAACCATTCACCCACATCAATTTATATTGTTCATCATCAAAAACATGTAATCACAAACATCACACATGTGAACCCAACATGGACCGGTCTGGATTGCCAGTTTCAGGCTCGGTTGACAGGGGTATGCCCCTTTGCTCTTGTATTAAACTTTTTAATTTATAATCCAAGCCCAGGTTGATCACACACAAAAAAAAAGAGTACCTCTTAATCAAGAGGTTGATCATCCTTCTTTACTTTCTTTTGTCTGTCATTCCAGACAGAGCCGTTCGTGCTCACTCTTCCTCGAGGTTTGTTTGGAGTCTTCTAGAGAATTTCTATATCGCTTATTGATTGCGATAGGTGTCTCTTTTACCTTGATGCCCCTTTTTCAGTCCTCTCCTCTACATCCTCACTCTACTTTATTTCATTACACTCCACTCTCCTTCTGCTTTGCTCCCCTGCAAAGTGGGTATCAAGGAGGGCAATCTGTAGACACCCCTTTTTGCCCTATAATTGGACACATTTCTTATTCATATCATTGATGTCTCAAATTGGTTATCACTTTGGAGTCCTTCTTTGGCCCATCATGAGCCCATTCACCCTCAATTTCAAGTCCAATCTCAAGCCCATAGCCAAGATACCACTCGAAACATCAAAACTATACAATCTGCCCTATCCTCTAAATATATCATCGCTTTGAGAACTTATAACTTTATCATTTCTAATTCAAATCTGGCATATCATACTGTCATTTTGTAGCTCTCTGAGTGTAGAATCCAACTCAATAAACAACTCATCAATCTGATATTTTTGGAGAGAGATATAGCATGTTTTGTGGACCCTATGCGCACAATCTTACTATGGCGATCGGGTGCATGGTCGTGACAAGAACGCAACCCCACGATCCGTCGCGGCAGAACCATGCATGTAAACACGTTTTTACGTGATTTTTGGCTTCTCCTTCCATCCTAGAGCCTATCTAAAGTCCCTTGAGTTAGATTACGACCCAAACCTCCTATCCTTATTCCTAGGGAGCCCCCAAGTCCATCCAAACTCAAGATAGACTCTCCAACTCTCCCACAACTTGGACTCTCTCTCTAACTCGAGATTGGTCTCTCTCTCTCTTTCTCTCTCTCTCTCTTCTCAAAACATCCTAGGACTCTATAGGATAGAGGAAGGCTACCACCACACAAGAGGTTTCTGAAGGCTCTATTCACTAAGCCCCATCGCTCAAACGCCAGAGGAGAAGACATTCTCAATGTTGCACCCTTTCTCTCTCATATCCTCCAAAACCATCAAGGATATCACGCCTTCTACAGCCTGAACGGGGCTCATCTGCTCACGAGGTCTTCATCAAAGTTGTTCTACTCTTCTTTGATTTGTCCTCGAAGTAGAATCATCTCGATAGTGGTTTGTGACCAATGTTATAACAGATTATTCTTCACCTTCTCTCTCATATCATGATCTGCACATATGGGATTATCGTGTTTTCCATAGCCCAAATGAGGGCATATCTCTTCAAGTATTTTTTATGGAAGTGTTCTCCATGACTTCCTCTATGAGCTCCAACTGGAATCACATCAAATGAAGGTTTGTGCTTAAAGATCAGTGGATTATTCTTGACCTTCTCTCTCATATGTGATCTAGACTAGCAGTGAGTGCAACCTCTCTACAACTTGAACGAGGGCATTCTAGATCTTGGGCTCTTCATCAAAGTTGTTTCTACATGCTCTTCTAACCATACGAATAGGAAGCACCTCGATCCGATCTTTGTGCTTTAAGTTATCATTTTTCTTTCTTTTCCACACACACACATATCTCTAAGACACCAATGATGCATGTTTGAGTACTTCATCTTTAATGTTGTACTTATAGGTCTGGAAGTCCTAAATCGAGTACAATCAGTTATCGAGAATGGTAAGCCAACCTTACGAAGGCAATTATGTGTCTATAAAGGATCATCCACTCTCGATATCATGAGAAGAATATATGTGTGTTCTTTCTTAGGAAATCCCTAGCCATGGTCAATCAGATTGAGAGAGAAAGTATTCTTTGAGAGAATTGGATAAGGGCGCGAATCGAATGGATTCATATAGGCCTGACAGTACCATGCCTAATATACGATATTTAGGGATATAATGGATGAGGGATTAAAGGTGTACGGTAACTGTGAGCAGAAAGGTCCAATGGATTTGATCCCCCTATACTGTCTAGGGACTATGGCGTAGTAGCTTGGTAAATTCATAATCGATGAGTTGAGTGAATTATTATTGAGATAATAATTCACTAAGTCAGAAGGGTTGAGTCAGAAGGGTTTTGATAGGTGAAACTCACGGCCAGTTCGGTATTGGGCCTAGAGGGTCACACACATAATAGAATGGATAATGTGATGATAAAGGATTGGATAAGAGTTATCTAATATGCTCTTTTTTGACCAAGGACAAAGATAAGACAATTTGTTGGTAGGATAGTCTTGGCGACAAGATTGACTATCGCCAGGATGGTCTTGGCGACATAGTCGATTGTCACCAGGACTCCTGGCGACAAGATCGACTGTCGCCAACTCTGATTGGTGACAACTTTATTATCATCACCATGCATGGCTTCATGTACTACATTCCATACACAACATGGCTGTAGGACGTGTGGGCATGCGAAGTTGGTCACCTGCCCTCTATATTGGTAGTGGGTGTGGGAGAGAGATACAAACTGAACTCTCTCCTACTTTTTCCTCTCTCCCTGCTGCTCTCTCTCGTTCTTTTCCCAGCAGAGATAAGAAAGAGAAGAGAGAGAGAGAGAGAAGAACTCCTCTCTCCAGTAGCTGCTGCTGCTGCTCCTACTTCTTCTTGTTATTGTTGCTGATTCTTGCTAAAGCTGTTGCTACTTGCTACTACGGCCTTGCTGCTGCTGCACTTTGAAGGTGCATGAGGGAGAGGACGCTTGTCAAGAGGAGGAGGAGTCATCATTGAGACCTTCGTGTGGACACCGCTAGGGGGAGGTCACGTGAACTTCTTCATCTAGTGGGCCAAGTTCTGCATGTCAGAGAATATACGAGCTCCCCTAAGTGAGAAAGTCTCACCCTTGTATGGATTACATGAAAGCCATGCACTCGGACATCATCCTGGTTCTAATAAGTTCTGTGTGAATGTTTTTTTATATATATATATTTTTCGTCACTGCGCATCTGATGCCCCGCACATATCCCTACAGACTCATCATTTAATGTCAAACAAATTCCAAATCTGGAGTGAGCCTCCTTCCTCTAGGAAGAAGTAAAGATTCTATACCACTTAAAGTGACTATAAGTACAATATCACCTTGAGAACAGTTGGCAGAACTTATTGTTCACCATATGTAAGGTTTTTCTAGCACCACCATATTTATAGAGAAGAATACACATGGTTGGTTATTTGAAATTGCATGCATGATAGTTTCATATATAGCTCTTTACTCGTCTATCAACTGCGAAAATAAAACTTCATGTTCTCTTGAAAGGGATTCTCTGTCATATCGCAAGTCATCTAGAAGATTTTGTTTTATCCATCATTAAGATTTTATGTCAGGTGGAAATGACATCAACAAGTAATCTTTAAGACTCTTTCATTACTTTGCAAGAATTTTTCAGAATTAAAAAATGTATGATTCTTTAATTGGTCATCACTTAGTTGTAGATCTGTAACATTTAACAATGTAGTACGTAAGAAAGAGACATTCTTAAAATAATAGTATAAACAAATTTAAATTAATTTATTTACCTTGATATTATAGTAGAATTTGTGGTCTATGTAAAATGTCTTCTGATAATATCTCCAAGTCTTACTCCAGACATATTCAGGTCTTAATACTCTGTTTGATAGCAATAATTTTCTCAAATAATAGCTAGAAGCCCAAAAGATGATTCCACTATACTGTCAATATATTCTTTGTTATCATCAAGTAACCTCGTGCATAATGTCTTTTCGAAAGTGTGAACACAACTCCATCAACTGTCTTTATATCTTCAAACATGTTGGACCTTTACTTTGTTCAGTAAAATTTTCAAGTAATACATCTCTCCACTTCCTGGAGACATAAAACTCTTCCAATGGAGAGATCGCCGTTTCTTGGAGTCCAATTTTTTGTACCTGTTGCCATACATATTTCCGTTGGAAATTCATGGTAAGTTAATTGCTTTGCAATATCAACTCTTGATTGGCTTCATCTATGCTAGAAACATTGTTTTTATCTATTATTAGTTTGTTTACCACTGAATCAATTGGGTCATCATATTGGAAAATGACATATTGTGCATTTGGAGATGAAAACTCATCTTTCCACTGTAGGCTCTCTATAATGAATATCAAATGAGAATTCTCCATATTGCCCCACATGCAGAGACATATCTACAATTATAATATATTTGATTTCATCTATGTCCTTTTGTTGGTCTTGATTTGATATATTTTCAAAGAAAATAACAGTAATGTGGTCATGACCCTTATTAGTATATTTAAATAAATATTTGATAGACCTTGATTGATTGCACCATTTCACAATAATATGTGCTTGATACTTAATCAAAAGTTGATGAGTGTATGGAACTACATATATGTTATCCAAAATTGCACCATTCCTTTCTACATATCTTCCATCATTTCTTCTTCTATGCAAGGATATCCATCTTCATCTACACTTATTATTTCATTATATCTCTTAGGAAATATTTTGAACATTTTCCATCTCTCATGTATGAAGAATTTAAAATATGTGTTACAAATGGTCCCATGAATCAAAAATGTTTTGATAACATCATATAACATTGGATTTCTTTTTGATCCAGTATTTCTGCTAAAATATCCTATTAAGATCTGTCGTGATATGGTACTTATCATGTGGATAGAGAAACAATAATATATGTGCATGTGGTAACCTCGAGTAATGCTCCACATTTATTTTTCATAATTGCTTTTTTATGTAGTTTAAATTACTATATGTTTGCTGATTTTTTTTGTTTTTATTACTCTCTCATAGGAGTAGACGGCATGAACGACTGTTGTCAAGACCCTCTTGATGGTAAGGTTGTTTGTGTTGAACCCACTCCTATATTTATCCTTTTATTTTGGTGACAACAAAACCCATGTTACACTAAAATATCATTAATAATTTTAATCATGTTTCTCCAATGCAATATATTCTTGCATTCATCATTATAGATTTACATTGAGCTTCAACTTTGTCATGCATGTTTTGATCATGTTCATCGAAGCTAGCTTCGTCATATCCGAAGCTGCACTTCGTCATATCCGAATCTACACTTTGTCATATCCGAAGTCCACTTCGTCATATTCGAAGTCCACTTCGTCACATACGAAGCTCGCACTTCATCATGCATGTTTTGGTCGTGATCAACTAAAGTCCAACTTCAAACATATACGAAGCTAACTTGTCATATTCGACTATATACGAAGTTCGCTTGGACCGACAACGTTATGATCTATTTTAATACGAAGTCCAACTCTGTCATATCTGAAGCTATATACGAAGTTCACTTCACCGAAAGCATTATGATCTATTTTTATCCAAAGTTTCACTTTGTCATATAGGAAGTTGGCACTTCGTCATGCATGTATTAACTATATAACCCTTACAGTCAGTTGGTGTCAACACACTAAGCCTAAGTGTTGACACTGTCAACTTTCATTAAAGAAATTTTTCTAAGTAACATTGTATATATATATATATAATTATATATTATATCATCCTGACTCCGACTCCTCCAGAAGTCGAAGTCTCACCTCGACTTTCATACAACCGAAGTCCACATCGATTATTTTTTTTAATATCACATCGATGACTGTTTTGTCCTCATCGATTACAGTTCACTTAAACATTGATTCTCAGTCCACATCAATTACTGTTTAAGTTTCATTCGATTACCTTAAAACATCGATTACATTGAAACATCGATTGCATTACATTAAACATCAATTACCATAGAACATTGATTGTCTCACAAATTGATTGGTGTTTCACTTAAACATCGATTACCTTAAACATCAATTGTCTCAAACATCAATTGTCTTTTACAACGATTACTTTTCACTCAACATCGATTGCTTCTATATCTCACATCGATTACTATTATTTTGATTGATCTCACTCCGACTCTTGAAAGTCGAAGTATAACATCAACTTCCTGATCATCTGCACTTAGATTTTTTTAAGTATCTGTTATTATTTTTGTAAAAATGTTATGTATTCTTAGTGCGATTAATGTTCCAATCATTAATGGAATTATTCAATGAACTAGATGTACACATGATGTACACTATGTTACTTTCTGTGTGTTTATCGAATAATAATAGTTAAATAGCTTTGTACTTTCTCTATTCTTCTGTTCACTGCTTAATGTCATTTCTAATATTAGTTTCATAGTTTTCTTTCATAATGCTACGTGTCTCTCAAAGACATGTGCTAGCATATCCAGTTTCTAGAGTTTAAGGAAAAGTTCCCTTTGCAGCTATACTGCGCGCCAAGCAGGTGTCAATTCCTCTTGAATGCTCACCTAACCATATACTACTCAAGGATAGACTATCTGTCTAAAACTGATAGATATCTGTTAAGAAACTACCTGTCCCGTACCTCTTATATTTTTTATATCTCTCAAGACTACCCCGAAAAAGGAAAGACATGTATGGTGTTTGCAGAAATTCACGAAAGATATCTGAAGAAGAGCCATGCAACTATCTTCATAGCTTGAAGCCATTAAGACTCAAGGGCTGAAGATCTGATTATGGACAATCTCAAAAGTCTCCAAGTCTCAAGACCCAACGTTCAATTTCAAATGGGAAACAAAAGATTGAAGCATATATATGAAGCTGAAGTTTGAAAGATAGAGAGAAGACCCGAACAATACAAAGCAATAGTGAGACATATGTGAAGTGCTTACAGCTACACAAAGAGAGAAGTCCTCCACATACAGAAAAGAGAGCGCGCACAAGATCTGAAGAGAGCCAGCATATTCAAGCTTCGACTGCTTGCTCTCTTGCTTTCAAGTGTTCTTGGGTGGCATTTGTACTTCTAGATTCTCTCATTCCCCTCCTTGAGTCAGAAAGGTTAGAGCTTTCAATCCACATTTGTAATATCTTTCTGAACATTTGTGTTTGCTCACCTTCAGAGCAGACACACTGGTTTATTTCTGTGTTGTAACCAGCAGGGGTTTGTTCGTGCCCCTCTGTGAAGGGAAGACCTACGGTTGTAGGTGATTGTAATACCCCTATGTGAAGGGAAGACCTGCTGGGGGTGTACCATTGAGTTGCTTCTGAGCTCGTAAAAGAAGCACTGGCTGAGGTGAAACAGTGGGTTTGCCTTCTTACCCGAAAAGAGAAGAAGACTTGCTTGGGTGCAAGTGGGTTGTAATGCCTCTCAGGTTAAGAGAAGCCAAGTGTCTTAGCAGTTAGTGAAAATCCCAAGGGGTGCTTGATTGATAGGAGGCCGAACCAGGATAAATATATTGCATTTTTGGTGATTGATTTCGCTAAGTTTTTCACTTGTTTCACACACACTACACTAAGTACTAACATTACTATCTAGTGTTCTGTATTCAGATAAATGTTTAAAGTGCAAGAAGTCGTATTCACCCCCTCTAGGACATCTAAAGCGCCATCCCGATCCAATAGTTTTGTGGTATTTTGTCGTTAGCTTGTTCCTGATGACAACTTCTCTCTTGTTAACTTCCTACTTCTCCTTTCGAACTCGGACTCCATAGAGATAAACATGAGGGGGTTTCGTTCAATCTCTAGCCTTATAAATAGTGGTTCGATTGGACTCTACCATGTTCAGGCTCCATAAATAGGGGGTTTAATCCATAAGTAGAGATCTTTTTTGACCTAATTGAGAATTCTCTCGTGAGAGAAAGAGATAGGTTAGTTTGAAGGGGGAGATTGTTTGGTAAGATCAATGTGTCTACCACGAGGGATTTTCTTCTTCTTGACTTAAGAAGGTGTTGTTGTACAAGGGAATCATGTAGAGGAGCATATGTTGAGGCGTCTTTGTGAGGAACCACCTAGGGTTGAGATAAGCTTCGTCGAATTTATTCATTGTAGTTTAAGCGTATCCAAACAGTAATTAGGGCCAATATCATACCTTTAAGTTGTGTATTTTTCTCAGAGTTTTTATATGGCTAACTTAAGCAAATTTTATATTTGATCGCTGATTTGAAAACTGTAGTTTGTTGTTCTGCTGGAACTTGACGACATACTTGTTGCCGTCAATGTTTCTCGATGACACAATGGTATGTCGACAAGACTATCTTGACGGTGTATGACTGTGCTGTCAACTTTTTTTGAATGGTAGTCATCATGTCGTTTTAGTTTTACTCCAAGTCTTTGATTTTATTCCTATTTAATGTAAATTGAGTGTTTAAAAAAGAAGGGTGTGTGTAGATTGCTCTGACATGTGAATTAAGTTATTCTAATGTCACTATTACATTATAATATATAGATCAAGTTTTTATATTAATGTCTTCATCTCAAAGTGCATTGAAGTGCATATCATATCTGAACTCTTGATGGATAAATTGTGGACAACACAACATGCTGACACCATATCCCTTTGCGTCGACCACGAGTACATGCTTCCCTCGAGCAAGATCTGAAACTGCATCTTCAAAACACCAAAACATCGTTCAACAACATTGCGTAGTTCAACATGCTTGTGATTAAACTTCTTCTCCTTGTTCTAATAAGGACATTCGCCCGCACGTGAAATCTGCTAGATGATACTTCTTTATACAATAAGAGGCGAGGAATGATTTTGTATTTACATAACCAGCGTCAACAACGTAGTACTTATTAGGTGGCACTCTGAACCCCCCGTTCAATATTGCCCATTTCAAAATTGTCATGTCAAGAGCTGATCCTTCATATCCAACCACCAAGTATTGGAAGACCATGTCAAAGGATACTACAACCATTACATTTTGAGTAATTTCTTGCTTCTGATTCTTAAAGTGAGTCTGCTCATTGATGGGGATGTTGCAGCAATGTGAGTTCCATCAATTGCCCCGATTGCATCCTACAGAAAATGAATTGTCGAAAACTATTATATATAGACTTTTGAGTGGGAATGCGTTTAGGAAGTTACCTTAAAGTAAGGATAGTAACCTTCATTTGCATGATCGAAGGTGACATTCTCAACTTGACTAGTAGTGGGGATCAATAGGAAATCATAATTAGAGAAGCAAGTGCAAATGTGACTTTGTCACCATAGTAGCTAATAGTTTGGGATGAGTTGGAAGTGTTCACACAATGCACCGTTGGCACACCATGGCCAGCAGCATACAAAAACATGGCTATTGTTCATTTGCAGTCAAATACTAGAGTCAGTAATCAATTTCTACTTACTAGCACACTCCTGCAATTCCCAAACGTACTTGGGTGTACCCTGAACATGTTGTAGCAGCTCGCTCCATGGCCATGCAAGACGTTATTTATCCATGCCTGCCAATATATGCAGATTTGTGCATTCGACATCGTGGCACAACAAGTGCATGTCCCGTGGGATTTGTTCCAATATGGCAGCTGCTGTTGCATTATGGATATCATCATCCTCTAATATGAAGTCCAAAATGTCATCGAAAAAATCTACACATCACAGGAACATGTACTTAGGAAAACATAGAAGTAATAACAGATATGAACTCTTTCAACTATGGTACACTTAATCAGTTCTTTAAACTTGGGTACAAGAGACACCAATAGGTAAAAGTCAGGTCTTCTTGCAATACAACCTAAAATGCATTGCACATAATTGCACTAACATCGAACAAGAAGCATTGCAAACAAACCCATTATTATGATAGCCAAGAAATTGACCACCACCACTAAGAAGCCGATCACAATATATGTCATTGTCATTATTGAGACATTGTTGTTGGGCCTCACTACTTGCGAACTTTCCCTCAGAAAGAACCCATTGTGTGGGACTGTGTACCTTGTTGAATCTTTTGGCCATTCCCTTACGTTCCCAATGTAAGCAACCTCTGCATCATCAACGGAGTGAAATCCTTTGTACTGTGATCTAGGATAATCGTTGACCTCCGCAAACCACTTCTTCTGTGTAATACACACTGGGACGGCGACCTACCCATACAACATAACATGCATACTTACCCATGTGGTGGGTATGTCACTCAAAATTCTGCAAATAGAATGCATGTGTTCATTATAAAGTACAATTATAAAGGAGTGGAAGCGTATCATGATCAAAGTAACCTAAGACAATACTATGTATTGCTTTGTGAACTTGTAAACATCCATCCAACCATACTAAAGTGATGTGTTGCAGATACAAAGTGTTCGCATGAAAACACGACACCATGCCTAAGGGGTAAAACAGTATGAAGCATAAGCCAATCCATTATCTACATCATTTAGTTCAAAGAAAAGTGACCTATTACTTGGGTCATTGAATAGGTCCAGTGCATTTAAATACACAATACAAGGAGGTTTGGGTGCTCCTTATTACATCAATGCAATATTTCATTGTTGGGTCGCCATAGTATTCTCTTCTGCTTGAATTTGACCACGACGCAGTTTTTCAAAACCTCCAACAATGCATTACGGTCATTCGTAGTCGTCGTCCACTCACACACAGTTTCTTTATCATAACATTTCGAGAGTTCCTTCTTTTCATTCTCAAGGGAAACTTTTTTTTTTTTTGTACAGATGTACCCTCCTCTGGATGACTACATTGAGGACTTTGGCGAGCAATTAAAATGGTTGCTGGTCCTCAGGTCATAATATTCTAATATATTCATCATTGATTTCACATCTTTGGTTTGACATCTCCATGAACTCTCATTTAATGGACTAACACCGGGGTTGGTTGGACCAGTCAATACATGCATAAAATGTGCATATGAACATTGCTTGAGTTTATATTTTCATTTCCTTGCTTATGTTTCTAACTGACCTGTCAGCACGATCTCCAGTGGATGTCGTACCACCACATATGTATGTCATTTGCTTGTATAATGGGAAGGGTTTCATTTTGATTGTGCTTAATTCTAGATTTCCTGGAAATCCAATCCAAAGGTCCAAGTTAGAATGGTATTAGTACAGGGGAAGAGAATGAAACTAGTGGATAGGTTCCTTTGAAGTTGTTATTATTTACCTTAATGGCTTCATCCCAAGCTCCAACATAACCTGGAATGGGGACTTGGTTAATGTCATCCCAACCCCAACCACTCAACTTCATCAATTTTTCATAAAGATGAAATTTGGTTTTCAAGTTCCATCGATGGTCTTTCACTTGATCCTTGGTCATTTCCATTTTGAAGTAAGCATTGTATGCCTGAAGGATTGACTGCCAAGAATGGCCAGTGAAATTTCCTTCCCGATAGTTGTTTTCGTCGGCCTCCTTGAAGATTATGTCAACCAAGACACGATCTTGTTGTTGTTCCCAATTTGGTCCCCGAGGTCGGGAAGGTTCCTTACCCTTTGACCTCTCTTTTTCAATACTAGGCTCTCCTGTAGTGAAATGAATAAGATGAATATGAAGTATGTATCATGAATAATAAACACACATAATAAAGTACCAGAACTAAAACAGGTAAAAACTAGGAATTGATAAATGTCCAATCTGTTGATTTATTTGAAACAAAATCATTTGAATGTTGAATGCAGAATTGTAGAAGCTTACTTGCTGAAGACATTTTGAATCTGTGCCTTTTCAAATCTCTTAAGAACCTATAGCAAATGTACCAAATGGGAAAAAAGAATTTTATTTCAACAGATGGGGAGAAAAAAAATAAATGTTCAAGGAACTTCTTCACTACACTAGTAAGTCTTTATTTTTTGTTACTGATTCTATTCATTCAATATTATTGCTAACTTAATCAAACACTAGGTTTCAAGCCACAAATCACAGCTTTGTGTAAAGGAATTTTAGTCATAGTAAAGGATTTGAATTCTATCACTATAAGCACATTCAAAATGACCACAATGAAATGACATAAGTCCAAGAAAGCTGCAATGAAATTGCATAAGAATGGATATAATAGGGAATGATACTTACAAATATCTGCCTCCCCACTCATCCAATTGTAGTGGACATGTTGATGTGTTTTCTATCTCAATGCATGGTTTCATCATAACCAGTTTAAATGCAATTGTAGACAATCTTTGCACAATCATATATTAGCACCCTATCCATATCTAGAAACTAATTGTGACAGATGTTTACACACATCATCAACTTTGCATGGTCCATCAGACATAATAGATGTTTACCACATTTAATTCTTCCCAACACGCATTTGGATTCACCAGTTTTGGTGTACTTCTCATTTTTTTTTATAACACCTCTAATTGTTGAGCAACTATCCCTTAAAATATTGTTAATCTTTAAGCATTGTGTTTTTGCTATGACAAAATCTTTTAAGACTTTCTACAATCAAATTTATTGGAATATACCACAAGTTATTCTGTATAAAAAGGAATATGATATGCTAAAGCATACATGTATAACACAGTATATACTTGTCAAAAGTCATGCTACACAAAAATCAAAGTATCAACACTAATGCCAATTTCTTTAAGTCCACAGCATATACTATGTACCATACTAACTCCGACTTTGGACTCCGACTTTAGAAAATCGAAGTGTTGTACCATTTGATGCACAAGCAAGTAGTACTCCGACTTTGGAAAAGTCGAAGTCTAGTAGTACTCCGACTTCCTAAAAGTTGAAGTCTGTTTGGACTCCGACTCCTTAAAGTCGAAGTATGACTTCTTTGCTATCAAATATCTTTCACTCAGACTTCTAAGAAGTCGAGGTCCTCTCACTCCGTCTCCTAAGAAGTCAAAGTCTTTGTATCTTACTCCAACTCCTTGGAAGTAGAAGTCTATTATTGCTTGCACTTCGACTCCCCAGAAGTCGAAGTATGACATCGATTGATGAAAAAACTTATCTCACTCCGACTCTCTAAAAGTCGAAGTCTGTGATCAATGTCTCACTGCGACTTCTGTATAGTTGAAGTTCTTTATGCATCTCTTGTCTTTGACTCTGACTTCAGGAAAGTCGAAGTATCCTATATCAACTTGTGTGTACTTGATACTTAAATAATTTGTCATTCCACAGAATCCATGAAATCTTAATCTTGTTTATTACAATATGTTTGTTATCCTTATGGGATCCTTTACAGAATGAATAACACTTACATGTCTTACAGAATATGCTCTTCTTGCTATCACCATTTAAAATATTCGGTTAGGTAGGAAAATTATATTCAAAATGACCATATAAAATATCTTTGTTAAAGATCTGAAATAATTATACAATGTGATCTCTTGTTTGCTGTCAGAAGTTCAGTTCTTTTCATTGACAGTTGCTATGAAGTAAATGCGATGGTAGGTATAAGCAGCAGGGCTATCTGTCAGAGCTCACTTACCACTGTCAGAACTCCATGACTTTCAGGAAAAGTCCTTGTATCCCCATACAACTGTCTGTCTATCTTTAAATATTCTGAACAACTGTCTGTCTGAACTCCTTCATGCTTTATATATTTTTATCTCACCTACCTCTGAAAGTATGGAGGTATCTTTGTCTGTCTTGTCCTTTCAGGCTTGTAGAACATTTATGAAGCATGCTTAGCTTTCATTCTTGAGCATGGAGTTCACAGAACATTAATGAAGCTGTCTATCAAGCCATGAAGCCACTACATAGCCTGAAGACGTTGGGACTCTAAGAGCTAAATATCTGATGGACAACCTAGAAAGCTCATAGTCTCACTTCAATGGATATCTTTCAACGGCTAGCTTCCAACGGTCAGTTTCAAATGGGAAGATATTTGAAGCTCAAATATAGAAGCTAAAGTTTTGAACCAGAATACACCCCCACCGAAAAACACACCAACCAGTGACACTGAATCCATTCATAAATCGCAAGAGTCACCACAAGCCTTCTACTGAAAAGAAGAAAGAGAGCTGCTATTTTTACTCTTCGACTTCCAAGCTCTCCAGTTCTTTAGAAGTCTTTTCTTGTTGGGTGGCAGTTTGTAACTTTAGATCCTTCTCTGTTCACCCACTTAGATTCAGAAAGATTAGAGTTCCAATTCTTATTTGTATCTCTTCTGATTCTCTGTGTTTGTTCATTCTTTGAGCAGACACAAGTGCTTTTCTTTTCTGTGTTAGACAACGCGTAGGAGGTTGTTTCCTGCAGTGCCCCTCTTGTGAAGGGAAGACCTACTTGTGTAGGTGGTCTTTGTACCCCTTGATAAAGGGAAGACTTGCTTGGGTGCAAGTGGGTTTGTAATAGCTCTAGGTTGAGAGAAGGCCAAGTGTTCTTGGCAATTTAGTGAAATCCCAGAGGTTTCTTGCGGACTGGACGTAGGACTTCCATGTGGGAAGGGCTGAACCAGGATAAAATCTCTTGTGCATTATGTGATTGTTTCTGCCAAGTTCTCACTTGTTTCACACACACCACACTAAATCCTAACAACTTTATTTAGTGTCATCTATTTTCATATAATTTTTAAAAGCATAAGAAGTCCTATTCACCCCCCTCTAGGACATCTATAGTGCCATCTCGATCCAACACTCTATGGGTGAGATATGGTGGATCCCAATTCATAAAATAGAATGACATGTTTAGACTCGGGGTTAACAAAGAATGTATTGTAAAGGGGATTAGAGGAGGAAAACATACCACTCGTAGTCAGGTGAGTTCGATGGCCACAGAAGGGTTTGGAGGACTTGTGATGCCACCGCAGGTAGCCCTGGATTCCAGTGTGCTGGTGCTATGATCCATAAGACTTGGCATGCTCCGTGTACACCCTATTTTGTAGACGATGGGTAGAGGAAGGGGAGAGGGAAGGGATTGAACCTGCTACTGTTGGTGAGAAGACAATACACCACCGTGTTGTCTCCTCCAAAGATTTGCAGCCACCTTCGTTCTCCTCAGGAGGAGCTTCTTTGCATAACTGGGACCTGTGATCTTTGACTAGGGGGTTTTTTTGGCCCTAAATGAAGACAGACCAATCTCTTACCCGAAATCTAGCCATGGTCAGAAGAACCTTGTGGAGCCCGTGTGAAATCGTAGATGAGAAGGGGACTGATGCATGCATGGAGGAAGACCACGCTATCTTCCCCAAATCCAGCTCAAGTAGTAGAGGCAGTGGACAAAAGCGCAGTGAATAAGATGGGGCTGCGTCTCAAAAAGGGGAGTACGGGGAATAGTGAAATTACCTACACTGCCCTCCCTTTGACCTGAGGTTAACTTTTATCCCTGTACGCCCCTAGGGATATCTATCCCCCCCCCCCCCCCCTTCCTTTAACACCACTTATCCATGTTTAAATGTTATCATCGGTGTATAACATAAATTCATTTTCAAACTGGGATAACACCTAACACCCACGTTAAGTGGGGTGTAAAAATCTTTAACCAGTTATCAAAGTTTCCCTTAGTTTTTTTTTAAATAGAAATAAAAGGCAAGTAGTTTTTGACTCAACTTGTGCAAGGAATTGATTTTGGTTTTAAGAGACTAACACATGGCTTTTGAGAATGTAGGGCTAGGATTGTGTTTTAAGGGTGTGTAGACGCCGATTCTGGCCTATGAGTCGAACCATATTTCTTGCTCTCTTAATGTGCCCCAAGTTGGTCATTCATCTTGAGCCCATTTGTTAGCCTTATTTTGAGCCCATTTGAGCCCAATTCCCAGCTTATCTCGTCAAACATCACTTCAGAGTCCTTATTCTAGGGTTTGAGCCATCAGTCTTTAACGCGACGGCCTTGGGCATCGTGTTCATGTCAATTAATCGAATATAATCCTTAAATGATTGATTATCCTTAATGTAATAGGTCGTGGTGTCACGTTACTGTCAGTGTCGCGTCTACCCAGGCCGTTGTGACAGCCCATGCATATCCATTCACGTGCCTTCAGAGTCGCGACCATCATGGCTATCACGACAAGCCTTGTCGCGTCCCTACGACCCGTCGTGACATTGTTCTGCATGGCTGGCTCCGCAACCACCTTCTTACTATCCTCTTTGGGGTCTATCTTAGTCTCCACTAGCCTTGGAACGACCCTAGCCACGGATTAAGGTTCTATCTCACCCTAGAAACCCCCTAGGACTCATCCCATGTGGATTTACTTGGCCTTTTACCATTTTCATGGGCCATTATCACTTAAGGACGAGATACTCTCTATCCTCTCTATACAAGCAACCCATACCCTTCCAAACGAGAAAAGAACCCGATGCTACCATGAAGTGCTGCCAAAATCCCAACAGAGCTTCCTTTAGCTCACAGGCATCCCATTTCCTCCCATTTTCTTCCTATTTGCTCTACCAATCATTCATTCATACTCTTCATCCATGGAGCTTGGCAGCTAGGAGGTGACTTCTACAACAACCAAAGGCTGCTGCACGACCTCAAAAGCACACTTTCAGCCAGGGAGTCACCCCTTTCGGGCCTTTCTTCCCTCTCTCTCTCTCTCTCTCTCATTTTCCTTTCATGCATTTTGTTATTTTCTTTTAGATAGTTGCATGCCTCCATTCCCACATTTTCCACAACCCTAGGGGTTTACAAAACACCCCCCAGGTTTGTTCCCTCCATGCTTCCCCTTTTCTTTTCACTTTGTGTAGATGCTTCACATAAAAGTTGTCTAATAGGGTTTCTTTTCCTTTTTTCGTTGTTTTGGCAAGTTCATCAGCAAGAGCAGACGAGGATCTCTCCCCCTCTAGCTGGCCGAGGGAGGGAAGGAGGTCCCCCACACTCCCGCACCCCCTACTGAGAAGGCGTCGGACGTCCCTATTGCGACAAGACCCGGATTACGACAGGTACCCCATCACGACACAAGTAAGTGGCCTTCTCTTCTCCTCTTTCCGGATACGTTAGCCTTAGAATTCTGTTCATCTCTTCGGAAACATGCTGGGTGGTGATCACGTATTTTCCATCATAATATTATCTTGTTGTGTGTTTTGAGGAGCACCATTCCTCGTGATTACACCTATTGGCGATCACAGTGGGACCTCCACTGCCAACCTTGTTTATCTTGCTTCTTTACCTACCATTTTTGGTGTTTATTTGTTCATTAGATTCCTGTTAGGTTCGCTTCTTCATTCTATGTCATTTTCTGTCTTCTGTTATTATCACGTCGGATCATAGGGCAGCGACCTTATCGCGTCCATAGAGGCGGATGCGACATCAGGTACATGTTATCCTTCCTGTCCTCCATCTTGAGTTTATGTCTGAAGTCTTTTGATGTCATCTCCATGTTGTTTCATCATGTATACCTGTGATTCCTTGTGTTAGAACCCTACTAGGGATCAGGTTTTCCATTTATTTTCACTGTTTGTTTTCTGGTACTGTCACGGTGCATTGAGCGGTCGCGACTTTATCACGGTGGAAGAGGAGGACGCGATAGCAAGTACACATTGGTTGTTGTTGTTTTCTGTTCCATGCCTCAATTTCTACTTGTTTAGGGGGTCTTCATCTCTGTTTAGTTATTTCCATGTTGTATTGTGCTTAGGATAGTCTGTTTGATTCCTATTTGTGTGTGGTTTAGGGTTTCTGCAATCCAAGACTATCGCGGCCGACTTGTCGGTCACGATAAAGTCGCGAAGTGTAACGACCCTCTTTATACCGGTACGATTATACCAATCCCCATCGTACAAAGGGTGTCATTATAGTGGGATAATAACCCAACACTAAACGATAGGTTGATATGTACATGAATACAAATGAGTACAGCGGGAATAAAAGAAATAACTCAACTTCATTCTATCATCATCATCACCTCATTCCACAGTCTATATAGCAAAAGAAAATGACAAAGTCCACATTATTACATTTCAAAAGAACTACATTGTCCATTATATTGTCCATACGAATGACATTATTCATACTATGAAATAAAGCACTAATAAATAGTCTCTCCAAGTAGCTACTCCTCGTGCTCGATGTCGCTCCTCGCTTCACCCTCTCCAGGTACGGGAACACCTGTCTCACTTGTACGCCAAAGTAAGTATGAGTCTAAAAGACCCAGCAAGCAATCTAAGGACACAACCTTACACATATCACACACATGCTAATCTAATAAACAATGAGGAAGCACATGCTCTCTTTTAAACAATAAAGAAAAGTACATGGTACATATTTCATTTCAATTTACAAAATACATCAACAACCTAAACATGTTTTCTAAGTATGATAAACAAATTGGTTCATGTTACTAAACACCGTACATATAATCATATTCTTAACATAATCAAATATCTATAATGACCTATCGCATGCTTTCTATACATTATGTCTAACATGATTTAAGGTCCCAATTTCATTCAATTCACATCCCAATTCTATGCAATTTAAAACATGGATTTAGGTACATGGTAAATACAATCCTAGCATGTTATCTAACCAATTTCACATGTAAATATAATACTTTTTCACACATTTAGCTTGCTATTTTAATATGGATAAATCACATTTACATGAATTTACATTCTTTCATATGCTAACCCATTCATACTACACTAATGCATATTCACTTTTCACATTTGCTCATATTCACATACACTAGTACATGGATGTTATTAAACTACCTGACATGGTACTAAACATGATATTACATTTAACATATTACATATGAATGATATAAATATATGTATTTTACCTTGATTTTCATATGCATTTTACCTTGATTTTCACATGCATTTACTCTCTCATTTACATTCACTTTCACTTATACATGATTTCACACATTTTTCACATAGTTTTCACTTGCACTTTCACTTATCACTTCACTTGAACTTACCACGTGCCATGTTCACATGTTACACTTTTTACACTTAATTTTCCATGACACATAGTCCTAACTACCATCTAGAGGAACACACACTTATTACTTAGCACTAAGCACTTAGATCATAGCACTTCACTTCATTTAACACACACTTGCCACCTAGGCAAACTAGTGACGAATCTTGGTTACTACGCAGACTGGGAGAAGCACTCTCCACCCTAACCAGTGGTACTTGTCCACCTCTAGGATTTCATCCTAATACCTTTATGATATCACTTAAACATTGAGCCTTCCCATAGGGACTTTTCTACAGTAGGACTTTCAGACCACTATGGTAGCAGTGTCAATCTCGGCTCACTTTTACATTAAGCACATTATCACATTTTATCAAATTGTTTACACATTTCACATGTACTATTTAACCATTTACATGCATTATTTATCAATTGCACATGCTTCAATTTACTCAACATGGAGCTACTATTTCACAATGATATTTAGATCATTACACACTCCTAATCATACTGCTAATCACTACATTACACATAATTAAACCTAACATGCTCAATATGGTCATTTTCCCTTATTAAATCAATAACAGTACCTAATGTAATCTAAACAAAGCGATATTTTTATCACAGGTTCTAAACAGTAAACATATCACATGCTCAATTTTTTAGATTTTTCGGATGTGTAAATTAATTATAACAATTAAAACACGTATCAGGCATATTTATCGCTAAATTCATTTACACAGGGTACATAATAGGACAGTCATGCATAACAGTGCAAAAACTTGAAGACAGTTGTTATAAGCACATGGAAATTTTATGAAACCCTAAGGCACAAGAAATTTAATTATTCAGAATTTATCATAATTATCTCATGCTCACAGTCCATTTACAGAAATTCTAATAAATAAAACTATATACAGAAATTCGTCCTAGCCTCATGATGTGATCTACTGAATGTGCTCGACCCAAGATAATTCTCACAGCATGCACACACATCCAGAAGTCTGGAAAATATACCATAGAGATCAAACATGCATTCTGTCAAACTTGAAGAACTTGGCGGCACAGAGGTTGCTGCCAACAGAGGTTAACGACACCAAATGTCGCCGCGAACAGAAGATCTTGGTGGCACACAAGTGGCCGCCAACATCCTGTTGGCAGAAAACACAGACTAAACGCGCAGTGCAAGAGAAATTGGGTTTCCAGGACTCGAATAAATATCCGAAAAATACCTAAGACCTAAAGGATATGAGTAGGGTTGACATCCATAGGTTACTTGCCTGAAAATAAATCTAAGAAGACCTAAATTCGTCGGTGAAGCCCTCCTCGGCCAAGCCAAGAGGGTGCTCAAAACTACTTCAGATCCGGTCCTTCCTACCGATGTAGGACGATCCTCAGAGTTGGGGATGCTTCCTCAATGCATGGAGTACCTCCTAGTCAGTGCAGATCGCCAGAAGACTCCTCCAGTCGCCGGATCCAGCTCTTCAAAGATCAACTTTTCTCCACGAAGGGTTCTAGGGTTTCACAAAGGCCAAGACTTAATTCGGCTGAAATAGGGTGATTTATATAAGCTAAGGGGTTGGGGTACGCATTAGGGTAGGTTTCCTACAGTTATAGATGGGTTTCCTAAATAGGAACTAGAGAAACGCAGCCATTTCCAGAACTAAACGCAGAAAACTGGGAAATAAACGTCAACATTTGCTGCCGCTAACAGGGAGTCATCGTCCATCGATCTGGACGTCAACTGCACCTGGCCATGCAGTCAACGGCATGCATGCTGCCGTCAACATGAAATCAACGTCAATTTATGTTGACGTTAACTGACATTTCGGCCAGAACACAAATAATTACACATGTATACACTATATAGATACATACACTATGCACAGTATTATTTAAGTACAATATACACTATAAACAATTTAATATGTACAGAAAATTAATAGGTATCATATGCACAAGATAAACATATATATATAGATACACAACATGGTTACACACAATATGCATGAAATAAATAAATATAATATGTTCATCAATAATTAGATACTACATGCACTTTTAAATATATACATGCATCAAAATAAACTCATATATATATCTACAAGATGTATAGCAATAATTACATATTATATACACAAGATTATAAATACAAGATGCATAGGATTTAAATAAGTACAATATGCCACAGAAATAATATACATATACATATATGCATACATTTGCACATGCGTACTTAATAATTATTGTATGCACAAAATTAATACACACACTATGTACAATAACAAGTAAACATCACATACATAGAATAAAAATGAACAAAAATTCAGGGTTCTCACACCCTCCCCCCCCCCCAC
The DNA here is from genome assembly GCA_014218235.1 of Colocasia esculenta. Taxonomy (NCBI): domain Eukaryota; kingdom Viridiplantae; phylum Streptophyta; class Magnoliopsida; order Alismatales; family Araceae; genus Colocasia; species Colocasia esculenta. The sequence continues at coordinate 22,730 of JACBKR010003982.1, forward strand.
TTGAAAAAGATCTTCATCCTCGAAGATCGGATCGAGTACCTCTGGTGACGTCGTCGATGTCATCTCCGACTAACACATTCTCCATGGCCGGTGTTGCTAACTTCATTGTTGCAGTTGCTGGAACATCTCTTGGAATGAGCTTCTTCAGATTCGGACACTCTCTAATCTGATGATCCTTGCTGCCACACTTGAGACATCTTCCTGACTTTAACCACACACATCTCCACCATGACGCTTGCCGCATTGCACACACTCAGGCTTCTCTCCCTGGTTCGATTCCACCTTACTCTCCTGCCTGCTCGCTGTGCTTAGAGCTTCATCCAAGTGCAGGGGTCGGACTCTAAAAGTCTAGCTCTCAACGATGAGTTGAGCCTTATCACGAACCCCTTACCTTGCGCCTCTATGCATGCTCCCTAGCCCGATCACCATGCTTACCATGACTCACCATAGTCTGCAAAACAATTAATCTAATTAGAATCTAATTTACTAAATCCTAACTATTTTCTTAACTATCTTCCTTTCATTATAAGATGTTTTCTACATATATGGACAAATTTCTATAAAGACTTTGCAATATTGTGAAGATGATGGTTTATTCATGTACAATCTCAACCTTGGGCTCTGATACCATCTCTGTAACGACCCTCTTTATACCGGTACGATTATACCAATCTCCATCGGTACAAAGGGCGTCATTATGGTGGGATAATAACCCAACACTAAATGATAGGTTGATATGTACATGAATACAAATGAGTACAACGGGAATAAAAGAAATCACTCAACTTCATTCTATCATCATCATCACAACATTCCACAGTCTATATAGCAAAAGAAAATGACAAAGTCCACATTATTACAATTTCAAAAGAACTACATTGTCTATTACATTGTCCATATGAATGACATTATCCATACTATGAAATAAAGCAACTAATAAACAGTCTCTCTAAGTAGCTACTCCTCGTGCTCGATGTCGCTCCTCGCTTCACCCTCTCCAGGTACGGGAACACCTGTCTCACCTATACGCCGAAGCAAGTATGAGTCTAAAAGACCCAGCAAGCAATCTAAGGACACAACCTTACACATATCACACACATGCTAATCTAATAAACAATGAAAGCACATGCTCTCTTTTAAACAATAAATAAAAGTACATGGTACATATTTCATTTCAATTTACAAAATACATCAACAACCTAAACATGTTTTCTAAGTATGATAAACAAATTGGTTCATGTTACTAAACACCGTACATATTAATCATATTCTTAACATAATCAAATATCTATAATGACCTATATCATGCTTTCTATACATTATGTCTAACATGATTTAAGGTTCCAAATTTCATTCAATTCACATCACAATTCTATGCAATTTAAAACATGGATTTAGGTACATGGTAAATACAATCCTAGCATGTTATCTAACCAATTTCACATGTAAATATAATACTTTTTCACACATTTAGCTTGCTGTTTAATAATGGATAAATCACATTTACATGAATTTACATCCTTTCATATGCTAACCCATTCATACTACACTAATGCATATTCACTTTTCACATTTGCTCATATTCACATAACACTAGTACATGGATGTTATTAAACTACCTAACATGGTACTAAACATGATATTACATTAAACATATTAAAATATGATGATATAAATATATGCATTTTACCTTGATTTTCACATGCATTTACTCTCTCATTTACGTTCACTTTCACTTATACATAATTTCACACATTTTTCACATAGTTTTCACTTGCACTTGCACTTATCACTTCACTTGCACTTACAACGTGCCACGTTCACATGTTACACTTTTTACACTTAATTTTCCGTGACACATAGTCCTAACTACCATCTAGAGGAACACACACTTATCACTTAGCACTAAGCACTTAGCTCATAGCACTTCACTTCATTTAACACACACTCGCCACCTAGGCAAACTAGTGACGAATCTTGGTTACTACGCGATAGAGAGAAGCTCTCTTCACCCTAACCAGTGGTACTTGTCCACCTCCAGGATTTCATCCTAATGCCTTTAGGATATCACTTAAACGTTGAGCCTTCCCATAGGAACTTTTCTACAGTAGGGCTCTCAGACCTCTATGGTAGCAGTGTCAATCTCGGCTCACTTTTACATTAAGCACATTATCACATTTTATCACATTGTTTACACATTTGACATGTACTATTTAACAATTTACATGCATTATTTATCAATTGCACATGCTTCAATTTACTCAACATGGAGCTACTGTTTCACAATGATATTCAGATCATTACACACTTCTAATCATGCTGCTAATCACTACATTACACATAATTAAACTTAACATGCTCAATATGGTCATTTTCCCTTATTAAATCAATAACAGTACCTACTGTAATCTAAATAGAGCGATATTTTTATCACAAGTTCTAAACAAGAATATCACATGCTCAATTTTTCAGATTTTTTGGATTTGTAAATTAATTATAACAATTAAAACACGTATCAGGCATATTTATTGCTAAATTCATTTACACAGAGTACACAATAGGACAGTCATGCATAGCAGTGCCAAAACTTGAAGACAGTTATTATAAGCACATGGAAATTTTATGAAACCCTAAGGCACAAGAAATATAATTATTCAGAATTTATCATAATTATCTCATGCTCACAGTCCATTTATAGAAATTCTAATAAACAAAACTGTATACATAAATTCATCCTAGCCTCATGATGTGATCTACTGAATGTGCTTGACCCAAGATAATTCTCACAGCGTGCACACACATCTAGAAGTCCAGAAAATATACCATAGAAATCAAACATGCATTCTGTCAAACTTGAAGAACTTGGCGGCACAGAGGTTGCTGCCAACAGAGGTTAACGGCACCAAATGTTGCCGCTAACAAAAGATCTTGGCGGCACACAAGTGGCCGCCAACATCCTGTCTGCAGAAAACACAGACTGAACGCAGAGTACAAGAGAAATTGGGGTTCTAGGACTCGAATAAAAATCCAAAAAAATACCTAAGACCTAAAGGATATGAAGGGTTGACATCCATAGGTTACTTGCCTGAAAATAAATCTAAGAAGACCTAAATTTGTAGGTGAAGCCCTCCTCGGCCAATCCAAGAGGGTGCTCAAAATTGCTTCAAATCCGGTCCTTCCTGTCGATGTAGGATGATCCTCGGAGTTGGGGATGCTTCCTCAATGCATGGAGTACCTCCTAGTCGGTGCAGATCGCCAGAAGACTCCTCAAAGGGTTCTAGGGTTTTGCAAAGGCCAAAAGACTTAATCTGGCCGAAATAGGGTGATTTATATAAGCTAAGGGGTCGGGGTACGCATTAGGGTAGTTTTCCTACAGTTATAGATGGTTTCCTAAACAGGACCGGAGGAAACACAGCCGTTTCCAGATCTGAAATCGCAGAAAACTAGGAAATAAACGTCAATATTTACTGCCGCTAACAGGGAGTCCGTCCATCGATCTGGACGTCAACTGCACCTGGCCATGTAGTCAACGGCATGCATGCTGCCGTCAACATGAAATCAATGTCAATTTATGTTGATGTTAACTGGCATTTCAGCCAGAACATAGAAATAATTACACTATATAGATACATACACCATGCACAGTATTATTTATGTAACGACCCGGCCTCACAGACCCTCGCCAGGGGTCTCGAGAGTCGCGCCGCCACCACGGATCCGAAGATCCGGAAGGGTTAGAAGAAATAGTCTAGTGAGATATGTAAGATTTAAATAACTATAACAATATGTACAATATACAAAGGTCCGTACAACGTGTCCCAAGCAAAAGCACAGGTACAAGAAGAAAGGTGCAGTCTTTAAGGGGCATACCCAGAGGACTTGCAAAGCACAACTCTCAGCTCACTCGGCTACAAGAGTTCACAACGCTCGTTCTCACTGCTGCTGACAACACACGGCGCCATAGCCACCTCCGCAACCCGTCCGACACCGAGCTCCGCCGCACGACGAGCCCCTAGCTGAAGGAAGTAGGGGGTGAGCCTCGCGAACAGGCCCAGTAGGGATTACCAGTCCCTCACCGGCCAGAGCAGCAGGAACTCTGAAAACAGGAAAACTACACTAGAAAGCTGTAAAGCGAGGAACACCTACAGCAGGGTACTACTAAGCAGCAGAAGAGAACAGCGCAACGCCACGACCACCAGCCGAGGTCGGGCCACACACACGACTCCCGCAGAAACCAACGGAGTCGGGCACACAGCAGAAGCAACGCTCGGCACACCTGCCGAGACCACAGAACAACAAAGTGAGAACGACGTCTCACCACAGGCATGGCCACCTCAGACCTCTACAAGGTCGAGGGCCCACAAGCAGAACCACCCCGGACCCCGGACATACCGCAAGGTCGGGAAGCTACGAATGCCGGTGCCATCACGGGCTAGCACCTAAGAACGGACCACGGAATCGAGAGAACACCGAAGCGGGAACCACCAGAAGCACGGATCTGCACAAGGCCAGACCAACGACGACCACGGAAACTAGGCACAACCAGGCTATAACCGCCATGCAAGCTAGGGCAATGGATAATCACTTGGAAACGTCGTGAGGAAACGTCGTCACAACAACAGCAACCAAGCCACCGCCGCTAGCAGCCAAGAGGGGGACCCATAGTCCACACACTCTGCTCGCTAGCCGGCTCTCGTCTCTAACCTCCCCGGAAGAGTGAGAGAGAACTGCCAAAGAACACACAACACACGCAACACCGCAGCCTGGCCAAGCTGCAGCCCCACGCCTGACCTCCCTACGTAGCTTCGGAACCAACGTAGAGCGAGGCAGTGAGACAAAGGACTGTCTGGTCTGTGCCAGGAAAGCACTACAAACCCCTCGGCATCCCAGACCCAGACAAGAGAGCTCTACAAACGACTCAGCGCCACTGTCCAAACCTCATTTTCCCATCAGCTCCACAGTCCGCCCTGTCGGCTGCCAACTCGAGCACGCTCGTAGCCTCGAACGCTCCCTCTAAGGCTCACGAGGGCGGGGGTCCCAGGAAACGGAGACAACCTCTGAACGGGACAAGCCCTCAAGTGCCAAGCACTGGGCGAAACAGGCGGGGCAGCACAATAGAAACCATGCCGAACTACTGGCTTGTGACCCACGACAAGCCCAGTAAGTGAGAGGCACGCACAAACCCTCAAAAGGGTCGTCGGCCAACCAAACACGCACGAAAAAGCTGGGGCCTCGAAACACTACCAGCCGGCACAGAAAACTCGTCGCTCTACTAATAATCGATTGACCTCCAGTCAATCGATTATTAGACAGACGCGACCCTCCTCGCACCACTGCCAGGACACGGCCACGAAGGGGTCACCTTCAGTCACTGAACGCAGGGAGGCAACTAGCCACGTTCCCTACCAGAAGGTCCTAAGGGCAAGGCCTATCCTGGGGCACACGCCGACACACAACTAGGCCATGGAAAAAC
>JACBKR010003983.1:0-22561 GCA_014218235.1 Colocasia esculenta
AAAAAATTACTATCTCCTAACATAGGTACCACACAGTTTCCGAGCTTGAACACTTTCAACTCTCACAAGCCGATAACTCAGGCAGATGCCCATCTCCAAACCCCCATTATATCTATCACCTATGAGTAGGGCTGTACAAAATATGGTCTAAATTGAAAAATCAAATTGAATCGGTCGATTCGGTTCGATTCGATTTCATGAACATGATGGTTCAGTTCGATTTAAGGTTGGAAAATCAAAATAAACCGAATATAATATAATTATATAAATAATAGATTATACAAAAAAGGTAGTGCAGTGGAGGGCGGTGTCACCCGCCCTCCCGTGCGTGGTGGTCAGAAAATGTAATTTTTTGTCATTTTTTTAGAAAAACGTTAGAAAAACACTAGAAAAATACAAGAAAAATTGAATTTCGATTTGAACCGAACTGATTCTGTTCGGTTCGGTTCACCGAATGAGTTCGGTTCGGTTCGATTTCCTCCAAAAATGGAGAAAACCGAATCGAGCCGAACCTTGTACACCCCTACGTACCTATGAGAAATCCAGTTTGGTACTGTTCATCTCAAAAAATTTATAAGCCTTCACATTAATATGAGTTCTACCCTCATGTATTTAGGGCTGACAATACCACTCACATCTAGTCAGTGCAACAAGTTGTCCTTGTGCATGGCGCAGTGGACACCCGACAGGTTAAGATGGGGTGCGCATAGAATTCGTTTTTTAAACGTATAGAAAAATAACGTTATCAGGTGCAGTGACTTCCACTGTGTTGAAGAAAAAGAAAAAAAAAGAGAAATGTTGGTTACTCGGGCGCCTGAGTAACCAGGTTGAGCTAGATTGGCCGCGCGACTGATCCATGTCGGCTAGTTATTCGGACGTGACCAATCAGATCGGCTGGGGTCAATCCACGTCGACTAGTTATTCAGACGTCCGAATAATTAGTATTACTCTAAAAAAAGTGCAATAAATCGTCGTCGCCTTTTTTATTATTATTTTGTTAACAGTACATGCAACAAGTCCTCATCACCTATTCCATTTTCCGCTTATACACACAAATGCTTCATGGTATTCCCACTTCAAAGCAAAGGTTGACGAACCAATAAGTGCCCTCTATCCTAGGTCCGAAAGGCCACAATATTATAGTTTACGTAGCTCTTTTCTTCCATACAACAATGACATGTTCGACAAAAGTATGCAATAAAAAATGTGGCACTCTGGCCAATGTCGCGGTATGCCTGAGTGTCTCTGGTAACTAATGATCAGATGGCCTTTCTTTTTATATAAAGAATCTCCCAACTTTCGTCGTCCAATCTTCTGTGAACTTGTTAAGTACGAATGTCACTACACTTGTGTTGCTTCCCAAACTTAGTACAAATATATATCATGCTCGCGGATGTACAAAATATAGTTCAAATCGAAAAATCGAATCGAACCGATTAATTCGGTTCGGTTTCATAGGTCTAGTTGTTCAGTTCAGTTTTAAGTTGGAAAATTGAAATGAATCGAATATAGATATATATATATATATATATATATATATATATATATAATCGACGGTAGCGCAGTGGAAGGACGCGTCGCACGCCCTCCGTGCACACGGTGGTCATGAGTTTGAAACTTGCTTCCGTCGTAAAAGGCTACTTTTGCCAATTTTTCTAGAAAACACCAATTTTTTTTTAGAAAACGTCAAATTTTTCAGAAAAACATGATTTCGATTTGAACCGAACCGGTTCAGTTCACCGAAGGAGTTCGATTCGGTTCGATTTCCCAAAAAATAGAGAAACCGAACTGTTGTACACCCCTACTCGCCATGCACATAGGAGCGGAACTCTTTGAGACTTTTCCACCAACGGGAAATTGAACCCCCGACCTATAAGAAGGTATCTATATATATTTTTTAGAAATACTAGTTATTCTAGACGTCCGGATAATTAGTCGACGTGGAACAGCAACACGGTCGACTGATGGTCTGCTGCAGTGTGGGTCTCACGAAACTACGGCATAGGACTCACTGCCGTTCCACGTCATGCTGGTTATTTGGGCATCTGAGTAATTAGTATTTCTCTTTTTTTTTTTCAATTCAACTCAACAATCAAATAGTTGGCTTTGAACACAAAGACTACATTCCGTCCTAGATTCGAAATCTGAGACCCCCCACCCACCCTCCCAAATTTCACGTCTAATATCTACCAAGAACCTCTTAGCACTCAGCACCATCTTTTGAAAAAAGTCCTTGAAAAATGTTCAAGACGCAACCTAAGCAGGACTCGAAGCCTACAACGTTGTGTGTGCGACGGGGCGCCCTACCACCGGGCTACCCCTCGAGGCACAAGAAGGTTATCTACATACCAAATGAGACAGGAAAATCCAAACACAAATAACTCTTATTAAGAAATGGCAACAAACCTTCCGCACTAAAAGTAGTAAAGTGGAAACAAAGAGGACTTGCAAGCAACTTAAATTTGAGGTATAAATTTCCCTCTAGAGATAATTTCAATCATCATTTGAACAATCTTAGGGTTTTCACTGTAGCTTTCATAATAGAGACCCACCTTGGATCTCAACAAACTTGATGTAAACTAACAACTAGGTGTCGGATGACACTAGACAGTCGGATCAACCTAGCACCGGATGACTCTGGCGTCGGATCACCTGGCACCGGATCACGTTGGGGAGCTGATTCGTCTTTTACATCAATCTATGAATAGGATCCAAGGAGTCCATTTCAAGGGGGATCTAAAAGGAGATTTCAAGAGAGAGGGAGGTGCCGCCATTTTTAAGCACTCTTTAAGATATAGGAGTTTGAAGCCATTTCTCTCTTTAGGGGCATTTCTTGAGGGCTTGTGTAAGGGGAAGATAGAAGAGAGGTAGGCCTTATGTAATCTCATCTTTTCACTCTCTCTCTCTCTCTTCTACATCTATGTAATTTCAAGACTTCCCATTAATTCAAGGATGATTCTACATCAAGATTGCCTTATCCCCTTCATGTTTGAGCATCTCTCTCTCTCTCTCTCTCTCTCAGTTCTCTTTTTGTGTTATTTCTCTTAATTTAGCTTTTATTTTTGGGTCTAAATCAAACCCAATAGACATGGGGTTTACTCAATTAATGAGTGATTTTGTGGCCTAACATGGCTCTTATGGTTTCCTTACATTGTTTTCTTAGTTATGTTCATGTAAAACTTTCCCCCATGGCCATGATTTTCAACCTCTTTATCATGCCATATTTTATGTTTTGATTGGGGGGGTTCAAGATTTGCCCACATGATGGCACGAACTCCATGATCATACACAAAGCCTTCACATACACCATCTTCTGGGCGCCCGTTTCATGCAAGTAGATTTCCCATTTATTTAATTTATGCCACATTTTATTCTTTCCATATAATATGAATGTCACATTCACTACAAGAAATAATACATATGTCGGCGGCTAAATCGTTGATAAAAGATAAAAAAATCGTTGACATATAAGTTGTCAACTAATATTTGTCAAGTCAACGATTTTTCAGCCGCTGACAAAGATGTAAATTAAAAAAAAAAAAAGTCTCCGTCAACATGTTGTTCCTCCCCGTCCGACGGTTCCACCCCAGCATCTTCCCCGGCCCGGCATCATCCAGGGCCAAATCCCCCAAATACTTTTCCTCCCAAACCTCGTCGTCTTCATCGCTCTCGAGCTACCATCGGTCACCACCTGCGGAGGATGATCATCCTGCCTGCTGCTCCACCGATCTGGCTCGGGGCGGTGCGGCCTAGCTGCACTTCAAGCAGCTCCGCCATCGCCCCGCGCGCCGCCCTTCTCCTTCCTCCGGTTCTTGATCAGCACCTCATTGATGTCGCGGGGGTCATCTGCGCGAAGCCCACCACCTCCTCCAACGCCCTCAGTAGCCTGATCCCCTCCTCGGCATTATCCTCGCCCTCCACAAGTCTGGATAGTTCTACACAGGATCTTTAGGGCCGGGAAGCTGCATGCAGCAGCTCATGAAGAGTTGCATGTCCATCCGGCCCGATCGCACCAGCGTCGGGTCGAGCTTCTCGATGTGGTTGGTCGTGAAGACAAGATCCGCTCGCTGCCGCAGCACGACCACAGGCCGTCCGTAAAATTCAGCAACCCTGAGAGGGTGATGGACTTGGTGCTCTCGTCCGACCCTGCCATGCCGCCGAGCTCCAAGCACCGGTCGGGGAAGGTGGGCTGCGAGGGCAGGGCTTTCTTCCTGCTGCCGTTGTTCCGGTTGGTGGGTTGATGGAGCAGTCTATGTCCTCGATGACGATGATGGTACTTGGCCAGGGTAGTCTTCATCATAACTTGCGGCTCGGAGTTGGTATGCACCTCGGTGAGCTCCAGGTCGTAGATGTCGTAGCCGAGGTCGTTGGCCATGGCGCAATCATGCTGGACTTGCCAGTGTCAGCGGGGTCATAGAGCAGGTACCCGTGCTTCCAGGCACGCCTGTCTTCTTGTAGAACGTCTTGGGGACAGAGCAGGGAGCGAGGGAGTAGGGCGGGTGGGGGTGTTTTAAATTTTTTTTGTTTTAAAAGTTGTTACACTTGTCAGTGTAGTAGCCGACAAATCTAACATATGTCAACGACTTTACATCGCCGTTGACAAATATTGGTGCAGTGGTTCGGCCATTTTTTCATCAGTTTTTTTGTCAACGGCTACAGCTACTGAATAAAAATAATATATGTCAACAGCTATATGATAATAATTTTTTGTAGTCATTAACATATGTTATTTTTATCAACGATTATTCGTAACCGTTGACATATGTGACGCTTATGTCGACGACGGTATTAACAATTAGACATGTTACGTTTACGTCAGCGGCTAAAATAAATCGTTGACATTTGTATCATATGTCAACGGTCTTATGTAAGTTTATGTCAAACGGCTACGGATAGCCATGACGTATGTTACGTTTATATCAATAATTTTTTGTAGCTGTTGACATATGTTATTTTTATCAACGACTACTCCGTAGCCGTTGACATATGTTACACTACTTATGTCAACGACGGTATTAACAGTTGATATATGTTACGCTTACGTCAGCGGCTAAAATAAATCGTTAACATATGTATCATATGTCAACGGTCTTACGTAACGGTTGTAACGGTTGACATATATATTATATATATATATAGATATTATATATATATATATATATATATTATATGTCAACAGTTGTTTTAGCCGCTGACTTAAAGTTGTTGACAATCTCCCTCCTCTTCTAGTGATATTTTTGTTCTTTGCCTTTACCCTCTACGGCCCACATTTATTCGTATCAAGTTTCCTACTCTCCAGTTTCTAATTTCTATCATGTTGGTATGTCCGGTTCAAGGGGCAATAGCCTAATATTATAGGAGCAGTCTTTGGGATTTGGTTACTTTGCTAGATCCTTCTAACAAGGTCGGAGCTCCAACTACGTACCCTCCATATTCCATTGGGTTAATGGCTAATGCCTAGCTAAATGCCGATATATCAACTCGGGGATGTCCGAGCTCTTAAATCTGGCACTTAATTCGAGCATAATACGGTTGAAGGGAGCAATTCATATAAATCTAACATTCTTTAATACGAGGTCTTTCTGCGCTATTCAAATTTTAAGCTTTATTTCATACCTTGTTACTGCCGATCTTATGAGTCAGTCTTATGTTTGACTGTTATATGTCCACAACCATGGTTAAGACCAAATGGTCCTCTCTTGGGGTTCCTATTGTTGGATACTTGTTTATTTAAATTTTTATGCCACATATTTAATTAAATAAAAATTACAAGTTAATTAAATAGTAAACATGGCCTCCTCAACATACCCTAGTCGTATGGACTATTTTGGTGTCCACCGGACAGACCAAGGACCCACACATTATGACTAAGGCTGTTCATAATATGGTCCAACCTGTAAAACGAACCGAACGAACCGGCTAGTTCGGTTCGGGTTGAGAGGTCCCACGGTTCAGTTAGATTTCCTGTTGGAAAACGGAATGAACCGATATAATTAAATATATAATACATATTAAAAGGAGTGCATAGCTCAGTGGACCGATCAGTTCGATTCGGTTTCATAGGTCTAGTTGTTCAGTTCGATTTCAAGTTGGAAAATCGAAACGAACCGAATATATATATATATATAATTATATTATATATAACTATATAATATATATAAAATATAAATATATAAAAAATCGACGGTAGCGCAATGGAAGGACGCGTCGCACGCCCTCCGTGCACAGCGGTGGTCACGAGTTTGAAACTTGCTTCCGCCGTAAAACCGGTTCGGTTCACCGAAGGAGTTCGATTCGGTTTAGTTTCCCAAAAAAATGGAGAAACCGAACTGTTGTACGTACACCCCTACTCGCCATGCACATAGGATCAGAACTCTTTGAGGCTCTTCCACCAACGGGAAATTGAACCCCCGACCTGTAAGAAGGTTATCTATATTTTTTTTTAGAAATACTAGTTATTCGAGACGTCCGGATAATTAGTCAACGTTAAACGGCAACACGGTCGACTTGATTGGTCTGCTGCAGTGTGGATCTCACAAAACTACGGCGTAGGACTCACGCAGCCAACCAATCAAGTCGGCCGCACTGCCGTTCCACGTCATGCTGGTTACTTGGGCATTCGAGTAATTAGTATTTCTCTTCTTTTGTTTTTCAATTCAACTCAACAATCAAATAGTTGGCTTTGAACACAAAGACTACATTCCGTCCTAGATTCGAAATCTGAGACCCCCCAACCCACCCTCCCCAAATGTCAGTCTAATATCTACCAAGAACCTCTTAGCACTCAGCACCACCTTTTGAAAAAGGTCCTTGAAATACCCTCGAGGCACAAGAAGGTTATCTACATACGAATGAGACAGGAAAATCCAAACACAAATAACTCTTATTAAGAAATGGCAACAAACCTTCCGCACTAAAAGTAGTAAAGTGGAAACAAAGAGGACTTGCAAGCAACTTAAATTTGAGGTATAAATTTCCCTCTAGAGATAATTTCAATCATCATTTGAACAATCTTAGGTTTTCACTGTAGCTTTCATATAGAGACCCACCTTGGATCTCAACAAACTTGATGTAAACTAACAACTAGGTGTCGGATGACACTAGACAGTCGGATCAACCTAGCACCGGATGACTCTGGCGTCGGATCACCTGGCACCGGATCACTTGGGGAGCTGATTCGTCTTTTAACATCAATCTATGAATAGGATCCAAGGAGTCCATTTCAAGGGGGATCTAAAAGGAGATTTCAAGAGAGAGGGAGGTGCGGCCATTTTTAAGCACTCTTTAAGATATAGGAGTTTGAAGCCATTTCTCTCTTAGGGGCATTTCTTGAGGGCTTGTGTAAGGGGAAGATAGAAGAGGTAGGCCTTATGTAATCTCATCTTTTCACTCTCTCTCTCTCTCTCTCTTCTACATCTCATGTTCTCATCTATGTAATTTCAAGACATTTCCCATTAATTCAGGATGATCTACATCATGATTGCCTTATCCCCTTCATGTTTGAGCATCTCTCTCTCTCTCTCTCCTCTCTCTCTCTCTCTCTCTCCTCTTTGTGTTATTTCTCTTAATTTAGCTTTTATTTTTGGGTCTAAATCAAACCCAATAGACATGGGGTTTGCTCAATTAATGAGTGATTTTGTTGGCCTAACATGGCTCTTATGGTTTCCTTACATTGTTTTCTTAGTTATGTTCATGTAAAACTCTCCCCCATGGCCATGATTTTCACCTCTGTATCATGCCATATTTATGTTTTGATTGGGGGGGTTCAAGATTTGCCCACATGATGGGCACGACTCCATGATCATACCCAAAGCTTCACATACACCATCTTCTGGGCGCCCGTTTCATGCAAGTAGATTTCTCATTTATTTAATTTATGCCACATTTTTGTTCTTTCCATATAATATGAACGTCATATTAATCACTACAAGAAATAGTACATATGTCGGCGGTTATAAACTGTTGATAAAGATAAAAAATTATTTACATAAAAATATATCAACGGCCACAGAATCGTTGATAAATAAGTCGTCAACTAATATTTGTCAATATTTTTTCAGCCGCTGATAAAGATGTAAATTAAAAAAAAAAATCTCCGTCAACATGTTGTTCCTCCCCGTCCGACGGTTCCACCCACCAGCATCATCCCGCCCCGGCATCATCCCCGCTGATAAAGATAGGCCAAAACCCCCAAAACTTTTTCTTTTCCTCCCAAAACCTCGTCGTCTTCATCGCTCTCGACTCTCGAGCTACCCATCGGTCACCACCTGCGGAGGATGGTCATCCTGCCGGCTCCACCAATCTGGCTCTGGCGGTGCGGCCTAGCTGCACTTCTAGCAGCTCCGCCATCGCCCCGCGCGCCCTTCTCCTTCCTCCGGTTCTTGATCAGCACCTCATTGATGTCGGCGGGGGTCATCTGCGCGAAGCCCACCACCTCCTCCAACGCCCTCAGTAGCCTCCCCTCCTCGGCATTATATCCTCGCCCTCCACGAAGTCTGGATAGTTCTACAACAGGATCTTTAGGGCCGGGAAGCTGCATGCAGCAGCTCATGAAGATGTGCATGTCCATCCGGCCCGATCGCACCAGCGTCGGGTCGAGCTTCTCGATGTGGTTGGTCGTGAAGACAAAGATCCGCTCGCTGCCGCAGCACGACCACAGGCCGTCCGTAAAATTCAGCAACCCTGAGAGGGTGATGGACTTGGTGCTCTCGTCCGACCCTGCCATGCCGCCGAGCTCCAGCACCGGTCGGGGAAGGTGGGCTGCGACTGCGAGGGCAGGGCTTTCTTCCTGCTGCCGTTGTTCCGGTTGGTGAGGTTGATGGAGCAGTCTATGTCCTCGATGACGATGATGGACTTGGGGGTAGCTTCATCAGTAACTTGCGGAGCTCGGAGTTGGTATGCACCTCGGTGAGCTCCAGGTCGTAGATGTCGTAGCCGAGGTCGTTGGCCATGGCAGCAATCATGTGCTGGACTTGCCGGTGTCAGGGGGGCCATAGAGCAGGTACCCGCGCTTCCAGCACGGCCTGTCTTCTGGTAGAACGTCTTGGGGACAGAGCAGGGAGCGAGGGAGTGGGGCGGGTGGGGGTGTTTTAATTTTTTTTGTTTTAAAAGTTGTTACACTTGTCAGTGTAGTAGCCGACAAATCTAACATATGTCAACGACTTTACATCGCCGTTGACAAATATTGGTGCAGTGTTTCGGCCATTTTTTTATCAATTTATATGTCAACGGCTATGGCTACTGAATAAAAATAACATATGTCAACGGTTATATGATAATATTTTGTAGCCATTAACATATGTTATTTTTATCAACGACTATTCCGTAACCGTTGACATATGTGACTTTTATGTCGACGACGGTATTAACAATTAGACATGTTACGCTTACGTCAACGGCTAAAATAAATCGTTGACATATGTATCATATGTCAACGGTCTTATGTAAGTTTATGTCAAACGGCTACGGATAGCCATTGACATATGATAAGTTTATGTCAAACGGCTACGGATAGTCATTGACATATGTTACGTTTATATCAATATTTTTTGTAGCTGTTGACATATGTTATGTTTATATCAATAATTTTTTGTAGCTGTTGACATATGTTATTTTTATCAACGACTACTCCGTAGCCGTTGACATATTTTACACTTATGTCAACGACGGTATTACAGTTGACATATGTTACGCTTACGTCAGCGGCTAAAATAAATCGTTGACATATGTATCATATGTCAACGGTCTTACGTAACGGTTGTAACAGTTGACTATATATATATATATATATATATATATATATATATATTATATGTCAACAGTTGTTTTTAGCCGCTGACTTAAAGTGTTGACAATCTCCCTTCTCTTCTAGTGATATTTTTGTTCTTTGCCTTTACCCTCTACGGCCCACATTATTCGTATCAAGTTTCCTACTCTCCAGTTTCTAATTTCTATCATGTTGGTATGTCCGGTTCAAGGGGCATTAGCCTAATATTATAGGAGCAGTCTTTGGGATTTGGTTACTTTGCTGGATCCTTCTAACAAGCTCGGAGCTCAACTACGTACCCTCCATATTCCATTGGGTTAATGGCTAATGCCTAGCTAAATGCCGATATATCAACTCGGGGATGTCCGAGCTCTTAAATCTGGCACTTAATTCGAGCATAATACGGTTGAAGGGACCAATTCATATAAATCTAACATTCCTTTAATACGTGGTCTTTCTGCGCTATTCAAATTTTAATTAAGCTTTATTTCATACCTTGTTACTGCCGATCTTATGAGTCAGTCTTATGTTTGACTGTTATGTCCACAACCATGGTTAAGACCAAATGGTCCTCTCTTGGGGTTCCTATTGTTGGTACTTGTTTATTTAAATTTTTATGCCACATATTTAATTAAATAATAAATTACAAGTAATTAAATAGTAAACATGGCCTCCTCAACATACCCTAGTCGTATGGACTATTTTGTGTCCACCGCACAGACCAAGGACCCCACATTATGACTAAGGCTGTTCATAATATGGTCTAACCTGTAAAATCGAACAGAACCGACTAGTTCGGTTCGGTTCGGTTCGGGTTGAGAGATCCCACGGTTCAGTTCGATTTCCTGTTGGAAAACGGAATGAACCGAATATATATTAATATATAATACATACAAAAGGGAGTGCATAGCTCAGTGGGCTAGCGCCTCCCGATTCCATACTCAAGTCCGCCATCTGAGCTTTAAATGTGTGTTTTTTTTAATGGTTCAAACTTAAATTCGGTTCGGTTCGGTTTGAACTTAATTCGGTTCAGTTTCGGTTCGCCCAAAAAATGGGTGAACCAAACTGAACCGGACCATGTTCACCCCTAATTATGACGCCAAATGGACGATGAGATGCGAACGACACATTTTATGGGTTGATAAATTATGCAAATGAACAATGGTAACGTTTAAATAAGATGATTAATAACTAAAACCATGTAGGCTGAAGTGAAAGATGTAAAGCAACTAACATTGAGCAAATTATAATAATAATGATAATGACGGAAAATTTCTTTTCAATACGCAAATAAACATGAATCCCAGGCATTATGAACGAAATCAAAACATCATAAAAGGAACTAAAAAGGAGAAGACCTAAGGAAATACAAATTTGGAGGGAAGAGCTCTAGCGTCGTATCATCCTATGTACTAGGGTTACAATCGGGTCGGGTTCGGAATCTGAAACACAAATTCTATTTCTGATTCTGATAACTAAAATGTAGTTTTGATTCTGATTCCGATTCCGATAAAATCGGAATAGTTAAATTTGATTTCGTTCTGATTCTGATAACATTGTCGAAACTGAAATTTCGATACATTAAGTGCTTATTATGATTACTTTTACTTTTTGAGTTTATGAATAATTTATCAGATAATCGATATCGATTCCGATTTCGACTATTTTTTTTTATTTTGATTTTGATTCTGATTATTTTTTTAATTTTGATTCTGTTCTGATAATTTATCGGAATATCCGATACCGATTCCGATAAGCTATATGTATCAATTTTAATTTGGAAATCGATAGTTTTTACGGAATCTGGTCGAAATATCGATATATCGGGTTCTGTTTGCAGCCCTACTATGCAAGGCTTCATCGACGCCGAATCACTAGTGTCGGGCATCCCTTCCCCTCTTCTAAATTCATTTATGTTTAACGGCTAAAACAGTAAAATGATATAACACTACATAATAACACCACAATAAATAACAATAATATAAAGGTAAATGAATGAACCAAATGATTTAAGGGAAGTAAATTAAACGCACTAAGGCTAAGCTAAATCAAATTCAACAAGCTTCAAATCTGATAAAAATAACATAATCAAATCATACTAAATATTCAAAACTATCCAAAATAGGCCAAGATCAAGTTAAAAATTCAAAACAAAATACCAAACTCAAATTCAAATCCGCTTAAATCTCATTGGATGGATCGATCGACTAACATATAGACCTCAGTCGACCACTTACATAATAAACATAAAATGGATCACAAAATATCTAAACGAATGCTAAAAATTGGACAAATCAACAAATCATAAATATATCTGAACCAATGACAACAACTCCAAATCAAAATAAAAAATAATATAAAATCCATCAAATCAAAGTGCATCTCACCTATAATAGCCAACTTCACGTTTTCTTTATTGGATGTCTTATTTTTTAACCATAGGTCTTTTTTCCTAACAATTATCACGAATTTTCTTTCCTAAAGCACATACGGATGCAGCATAAAATCATGGGTTCACGGAACCCTACTGGAAAAAAAAGATTTGAAATGTCTATTGTAGCTGTAGGTTTTTGAGGTATTTATAAAGAGGTGACCCCACTAAAATCATCCGGAGGTAACATGATCGAAGACTCCAAAATTCTAATTTTTTTGGCCCTAATCTTTCGCGTTCATTCCTACGCCCCTACTCTGTGAGCCGTGAGGAAGAAGGAAGCGGCAGTGCCAGCGACAAACCTTGATTGCGCAGTCGTCACCGACCTCATGCCACGTCGCCGACCTCACATGGTCGCCGGCCGTCCGGCCATCGCGGACCTCTTTGTCGGATCGTTGCAGACCACCTTGCCCCGAATCCCCTGCCCTCCATAGTCCACCCTCCGATCCTCACCAATCACCATCGCGACCTCCGCAGTCCGCCTTCGCCGTCACAAACAGTGGACACCGTAGAGTTGCGGACCTCCCCCTCACAGGCCTCGTTATTGGCCCGTTGCGAGCTCCCAGTTCGCCCTTCCCTAGCAGTCGTAGACAGCTGATGCCACGGACCTCCCCCTCGCCGTCTTGGATGGCAGACACCACAGACTTCCCCCTCGCTGACCTGGGCTTCGTTGGCTCGCCAGTTGTCGCCGCCCTCCTTCGGTCCTCCCTTCCCCTTCGGCCTTCGCCGCAGGCCCCTAGTTCTCTGTGACTTTGTCCCAAAAGTGGAAGGGCAAGGGGCCCTCCACCCTCGCCGTCGCAGATCTCGCACGGCCGCGCCGACGCTATCACACTGGGCCACTGGCATTGCGGCGTTGCGTTGTCACCCTCCTCGGCAGGTGACTTCCTCCCAGAACGAGGTGAAAGTCCGATCCCGGCCCCATCGCACCCTCTTCCCCTTCAACCCCTTCTATATCTGCTCCTCATTTTCTTCTTCTACTTCTTCAGGTATTCATCTTCCACATTACACATTGTCGTCGCACATTGTAATGAATTCTCATTTTTTATTGAATATTTTTTTATTCTAAATATATTTAAAATTATTTATTTATATCATATATAATATTAAAAAATAGTTCGAGCGATCTCACTAAACAAAATCTTTGCATTTGTCCCTGCCTAAAAGATAGATATATTAATGTCATTGTATTTATGTAATGGTGGGTCTTGGATCCTAATCCGGCATTCATTTTTGTTTTATGATATCAAATGACAAACATATAAATTTTAAACTCTTCGATCTTCGGAGATAGAATATAATATCACTTTTTCTCCCTATTATATAATGTCATTGTATTTATGTAATGGAGGGTCTTGTATCCTGATCGGACATTCATTCTCATTTTAGCTGCACATATAAATTTTAAGCTCTTCGATCTTGGAGATCAATATATTATCACTTATGTAACTAACACCTCCGTTCCATGATTGTGAATTATCTCTTATTGGTGATCCAAGGTCAGCATTCTAATGAGAGTTGAATTTGTAATATATAATATATATATATATATATATATATATATATATATATATCCACACATCAAACATCACATAAATAATCCTTTAAATAAAAATCACATCCCACGGATGCACAAGCATGTTGTGAATGCCGTTAACAAGGATTCGTTTTGCACTGCTCTAGGTCGTTCTCTCTCTCTATCACTACAAGAAAAAGCGTTAATAGCAACCAACCATATCAGTCTCTATTCGGTCTCAATTCGGTCGCTATAGTGTTCAACGACCGATTGTCATAGAATAGCGACTGAAATAGTCCTCATCGACCGCTATATCAGTCGCAAATAGCGACCGATTATGGTTGGTCGCAAATTCAGTCGCTAATAGCGACCGATAGAAAATGGTCGTTGTTCGTCGCTGGTTCAGCAACCGATTAGCGGCAGATATCATTTCGGTCGTAACTTATGTGGTGACCACATATAGTGACTAATTAGTGACCGATTATTTCGGTCGCTAATCGGTCTTATTATTATAAATATTTTTTAAATAATTAAACATAAATAGCAATAAATCATCTGATAAACGATAATAAAACCACAGTACATCTACTACACAAATCACAATATCTCATCACATAAAACAGAACAAACATGCACACAATCAATCATACATCTCATAAAATTACAACATCTACACAACTAACATCAAATCGAAGACGGGAGGCGAGCGGAGACGGAGCAGGCGGCGGCGAGCAGGCGCAGCGTCGGCGAGCATGCGGGCGTCGACGGCGAGCAGCAAGCGGGGGCGGCGGCGACGGCAGCACGCGGTGGCGACGGCAGCAGCAGAGAGGGGAAAGACGGATGGGGAAAGAGTTGTCGCGGCGAGGGGAGGGGGGTGGGGGAGATGGTCGGGGGTAAAATAGGGCATTTAAAGACCGATTTGAGACCGAATTTATTTCGGTCTCAAATCGGTCTCAATATGCGACCATTTTATCGGTCGCTATTTGGTCGTTATTTGGGACCGTTTTTGCGACCGACATATTTGGTCGTAAATTCGGTCGCTATTTACGTTTTTTCTTGTAGTGATATATATGTATATATATAGAGAAAAGTTTTGAGTTTTTTTACATAAATGTTTTTGTAAATAAAGATTATGTCAAATATCTCTCATTCGAATATATTATCAAATATCTTCTAAAGACTTTTATATATTATAGTTATATCTCTGCAGTTATTTGCCCTCAAAGTGAAGCAAATATTCCAAACTATATGCAATGGAAATCATTAAACTAGCTTAAAATACCCTCCAAGGCATGGTTGGCAGTAGTACGATCGAGTCGGACCCTGGACTCTCCAAGTCCTTGGCACGATATTGATACGATACCAATTATTATAATATTATAATATTGCTTTTATGATTTATTATTTATTTCCCCTTCTTTTTTGATCTATATTATTATTATTTAATCGGATCATCCAAATTGAAACGTGTCGATCGATGGAGACGTTTTGATCCGACTCGTGCCAATAGAAGTTGACACAATCGCTCCGCCTGACACTGCCTACCATGCTCCAAAGGGGAAATAGAGAGTCATAATCAGGATATCATCGCAACCTCTAAAGATATTTAGAAGATATTTTTATAATACTTAAATGAGGGGTATATTCAACATAACCCATATGCACAAGGTATTGATGCAAGGAAACTTTTTATTTATTGAGGATAGATAGTAATTCACCCGTCTAATCTGAGCTCAACTCGAGTCAAATTTATAGGAGTTAAGGCAGGTTATAGTCGTAATTTATTTAGAAAATATTTTCTGATAATATATTTAAATGAGAGATATATTTGACATACTCATATTTATAAAGATATTTATGCAAAAAAAATTCAAAAACTTTTCTTTATGCATTGGGGCAGGCGGCCAGTGTGGCAGTAAGTTCTTTTCTTTGTTTCTTTTTTTTTTTTTTTTAAGGGGCTTCTCCTTTGGGGATAGATTTAGTTTCGGCTATAATAAATCAGATGAGAAAATCTATATATTATCATGGGTTTTATTCGATAAAAAAATCATGTATGAGATTTTCTAAGCGCGTTTCCAATTTTTTTTTTCCAAATCTGCAAATTCATCCGAGATAAAACTTCTATGAGGTAAGCCCTGTCTGAGACATTAAATCGGACTTATCTATAAAGGAGTAATACTCTAACAACCAAGATATAACCACAAGTATTTAGCTAGTACATGGAATGTTACTTCACATGTCAGTGACTATATTTGAGAATAAGAACATAGACATTAAATTGTAATATATGTAGCACACTTTTCCATTTGAACTTTTCTTATCACCAAATCCTGTCATTCTCATATAAATTAATTATATAGAAGTGTTCATGCTATCTAAATATTTACTGCACTATTTAATGGTGCAACATATATTACTCTTGTAAAAGAAACTGTCAAGAATTTGATATAAAATTTATGTGAGTCTAGAGTTTTGTTAAATTTAATATTAGATTTACTCTTCCAACTCAAAGTCTGAGATGATGAGTTAGAAAAGCACATAGACCATAAACATAGGGTGTGTGGCTCAAATCATATATCTTGAGCTCTGACACCATGTTTGAATTTATAATAAATTAAGTCTTCTAATTCAAACTTTAGATGAGTGAAAAGGACATCTCTATTATAAGTACATAGGATATTTTTGTTATTTTTCAATGTGAGACTATTCTAACAATTTTAGGAAAAAGAGACTATAAATCTTTTGCATAAACTGAAGTCCCACTATACTACACTATTTTTTTTCTTAAATATCATATATAGGAAAATAATTATGAGACGAATATTTTTTTTTTACTCGTTTGTACACACAAAACCCTCGTGTGAGGGACCGCCCACATGAGGGGCCCCTAGACTTTGTGTGTGCAAATGAATAGAGATACATAATAACCACCAATCTACACACACAAAACCTCCATGTAGGGGGCTATTTATAGGAGCTAACTCTTAAACTTTGTGTGTGC
Source organism: Colocasia esculenta (assembly GCA_014218235.1). NCBI lineage: Eukaryota > Viridiplantae > Streptophyta > Magnoliopsida > Alismatales > Araceae > Colocasia > Colocasia esculenta. The sequence goes on from JACBKR010003983.1 coordinate 16,712, forward strand.
GGACAAATAGAAATAGATAGGACAAATTAATTAGAAGTTCTTAATAGATATTGACTTATTTTCTAATCTCTGACAGAATTGTAACTCATTACAGTAATGATATTTCATGTTATAATATATTTAATCATGTTACAATAAGAACTTCCCTATTACAGTCAGAGATTTTTAATTAATTTTCTCAAAGTAGATATCATGTCACATCATATATGTCATTGTGCCTGATGTGTTGGGTCCCCTCCCTTTATGCACTGCCCGGACTTAATTGCTAGTTGCAAAAGGCCAAACATACCTGATTGAAAAGCTAAGCCAGCGACAAATAGAAGTGAATCAGGAGAGTTCTCGGTGTCCCCCCCCCTGCTATTTGTTTCCTTCTTGTTGGCTCTTCCTTTCTTAACACAAACACCCCTATGAAAAGAAGATAGCACTGTTACTTGTATGTGATGGTGACCTGCGCGCTTATGTCATGCACAAGAAAATCTCAAGAGAAATATTTGTTGTTTTTGTTAATGCAAGACTTTTGAATGCAAATAAGAGGAATGCCGAAAGATTCAAAGGAAAGAAGAACATGCATGTATGGCTAGGCAGTTTTTAGCATTGCCTTCAAAACAACTGCAGCCACCCAAGTACTTGTCTTGCAGCAAACGATCAGTACAGTGTATAGACTTAATTTGGTGCAGAAAGCATCATCACATGAAACCCCAGTTGAAAGAAGAATCTTGTGGAGAGACAGATAGTCTTGGCTGGACAAGCTTAACTTCAGCTATTCCCATTTCCTTCCCCTCAGATTATGAAGAATCCTCCTAATGAATGCTTTATTACTGATCAGTGATTAATGGGAGGTCAAACGCTAAAGTGGGTCTGATCTTGATAGGCCTTAGGACTAGGGGTGTCAATGGATCTGTTAGATCCGAAGGTCCGATCCAGATCCGGAGACTAAAACCGAATTCCGGTCATACGTTCTAATCCAAAAAGACCCTTTTTTAGATTTCGGGGCACTTCTCCCTACTCCAAAATCTTCAATCGTGGGTTCTCATTCCGGGGCGCCCCGATCCAGAGATAGCCAGTATTATCGTCACCGCCTCTCCAGCCGGTCATCCTCTCCCTGAGATAGCCAAGCCCGTATACCCCCTGAAAACCCCAAGAGAGCGGTGGTGCTGCCGCCCCTACCGGCACACCTCCCGCCGCGCCGCGGTTCGTGGAGCTCTCGGGCAAGAGCTGCTGCTAGTGGTCTCTATGGTTTCGCCTCCCAGGCTCTGCGACACCTTCCCTCGTAGAGCCGATGTTCCTCCGTTCTCCAACCTCTCGTCATCGCCTTGCTTACCATAGATCTGTCGAAGACTGCCCCCTCCGCCAATGCCCTATGTCGTGCCGCCTTTTTTCCACCTGGTACCTCTTCCCTTTTGGCCTCCTTCTATTCCTTTCCACCGTGGCGACATCCCGGTTATGCTTCTCTCTCCAGAGGAGGGAGAGGGGACACGATCTCTACACGTCCGCACTGATGGTGGCGTGACCGGGTCACCGGCGTCGCCACTACCATTCCGGCTATCTGCCTATTCCACAGCAAATCGTGCCATTCTCTTCTGTCTTCCCACCTATGTTGAAGATGTTGTCCGACGAGGTCATCTAGTGTGCATCTATATGTTGTTCTCTCTCGTTTTTTGTAGTTTTCTGCACTAAGACACCATCAATGACACAGTTTATGCTTTGTTGTCATCCTCCTCCTCCGACTCCGAAAGTGCCTCCTCAAGTTCCGGGGAGCACACCGGGAAGCCCAACTTGTTTGTGGGGAGTGGGGACAGAGGAGTACATGGCGTCGGATGTCATCCACGAGAGCAGCCACGACTTCGCGGTGGACTGGTGGAGCCTTGGAGGTCATCCTCTGCAAGGCGATGCCCGCCACGAATAGGCGAACACACACACACATGAACAAAGCGGGGAGCACAGTGATGGTGACGAATCCGTATCCGATCCGAATCCAGATCCAACATTTGTCCACATTTTGGATTCGGGTCGGATCCGGATCATGTCTCTTCGAATCTGGATTCGGATCATCAAGGATCCGACCCGGATCCGATCTATTGACAGGCCTCCTCAGGACCGACTCCATTAGCCCATAAATGGGCTCGGCCCAAGTCTAACCTCTTGAATAGAGAGCAAAGAGGGGAAGAAGACAAAGACTTAGAAAGGGATTTATCTCATATCGGATGTCATATTTCTCCCCATCTATCAATGCCTTCAAAAGAAACCAACGGTGATAAATAGGTCAATTAGGATACTCGTTAACAAGGCGTAGTCTAATTCATTGCTTCTCTTCTCACACTCAAAACTCTTTATCTCCCCCTTTAGATCGAGTTCAACAAAGTACTGAATTGATCGTCATAGGGCCGACTCTGAGAATATCTTCTCAAGATTGAATTCTTTACAAGTCGAAACAACATCGGTAGTCAATAGAATCTTGTTCTTCCTCATCTCTATCATTTGAGACCCCAACTCGGACTCACTAGAGGTTGCCCATACCTTGAGATCCTCTAGATCGGATCAACCTCACTAGATGTAAACTCACCATCTCCTATCTCTCTTCAACCCACCCACTTACCCATCAGATTCATTAGTACATATATGAGAAATACTTTAATCTACCTGTATTGGGGTAGCGACTAATACCATCCTAAACACATATGGATAAAACACACTTTAATGTGACGTTTATATGTTATATTACACCTATATGTGCATGGAGTAGGCACTAATAACTCACCCAATGAAACTAGGAAATCCTTCTCTCCATACATACACACAAAAATATGTGTCTGAGGGGAGACATATGATATGGGACATTTGTTCAGGATCTTCTTCTGAAGTTAATCTCTAGGACTGGAGAGGGTCCAAGGTGTATGATCCCAAAACTTGGACACTTGCAGAGCCGAGGAGGTGCCCCTGGTTTTGGCCCCTCGCCGTCCGGCATACCAGTTATGGCCTCCTTTTCCTTTTGCTACCCTGCCACTCCTTCCTGTTAACTTTTCACTGCAAGTGTTACAAAGTCTCTCTCTCTCTCTCTCTAAACCCATCCATCCATCCATCCACCAGAGAGGATTACAGAAACCAGAGAAATGTTGTAAGAAAATAATCTTCTTATTGAAGAGCTTGACAAGACTCTTCTTTCTCTCTCTTAATCAATATATTGGGAGAGGGAGTTATGAAGCTTATGTTAGGCATCTACGAATAAACTATACATCCAATTATTAAAATATTTCTTCTCACAGCAACAGCATACTAATGATCTGAGGAAGGTATCAAAGAAAACAACCCCACCCCCCCTACAGAGCTTGATCATGGTGTAAATTGACATTATCATAGCCCTCACCCACAGAGACAGTTGTGTCCAGCCATTATTTTGCCACCCATCTCACCCTGAGGAGGTGGGGGCATCTGACCATCCTCCATCAACTCCTCCTATCCCACCCCATATGCCAACCACATCTCTCTCTCTCTCTCTCTCTCTCGCTCTCTCTCCCTCTCTCTCCTCTCTCTCTCTCCTCTCTCCTCTCTCCCTCTCTCTCTCTCCTCTCTCATCTCTCTCTCTCTCTCTCTCTCTGATGGGAGAGGTGGTTAAATTTAAAAAGAGGGTTTTTTTTGACATGATATCTTTAAGTCATTAATTATATTAAATTCTTCTTATATTTATATTTACATAAATCCCCTTATTGTAGATAAAACTTATCTTCAGAATCTTGCAATAAAATTTTGGCAGCTAATGATTTAACAACATTATATATATATATATATGTGTGGGTGTAAGTGTGTGTGTGTGGGGGGGGGGGGGGGGGGGGGGGGGGGTGGGGGCCTTCCTCCACCAACACCACCACTCCATGTGATGTGATGCAGGGTCAGGGTCCGTACACACAGGTTGTCCTTTGGACGCGGGGGTGAGGGAATTCTATTTGGCTCGCTGTTCGATTGGTTGTTTGTTGTTACCGCAGCGTGGGACCACACCGACACCACACACCACCAATCAACACTGGAGGAGAAAGATTGAAGCCGTACATGCCATTGGTTGGTTGGTTGGTTGTTACCGCAGGGTGGGACCGCCCCCACGAGCTGGAAAGATTTATCACATCTATTTTAGATTTTTTTTTTTTGATAACGAGAAACCCCCGTCCGATGTGATTTTGTGGGCTCAAGAATCGGTGTTCGTGAATTCCAAGATCAAGATTTGATAGCTCTTATTTTTCGTGTATTCGTATTGCCCTTACCACACTTGATCGGAAAAATCTCAGATATACACACCACGATGATTGCATACAAATCAGGTAAACCCCCCTCAAAAATCGAATTTGAGATCTCCTGTTTTTAAGTAAGAGTTCTAACCGATCGACCCACCGAGGTCCTTATTTATTTTAGACATATTTATACATGATAGACATTGTAAAAAGAATAAATACATATTTATATGATAGGTAATAATTGTTTACCCCAGTAGGTGTATATATATATATGTTACGGGGGTTTCCAGATAGGTCGGCTAACCCTGAGGATAGCCGACCGCATCTGAAGACAGTCCAACCTTCCACGGCTTCAGCTGCTTGGCATCTGAATCTCACCTCAGATGAGAACCAGTTCGGGTCTGCGGAGAGTCGACGAGAATGACGAGGCGTCCGAACTAATCAAGGCATTCCCATCAGGTCGGACCTCGGACAAGCCGACCTCAATGAGGACATTGGCCGACATCCTGTCTATGATCTCACCTAGTTATACGTCAGCGGGTCTGTACGTCCCGGGCGTCTCTATAGCTCGGCCCAGGCAGTCTTACGAATCCGACCTCAAGCGAGCTCGTCGTCTTGCACCTCGGGTCATCGAAACTCAGGTCATGCCGATCTGGAGCTCGACTTTCTTACGTGCCCCATCGCAACCCTCGCGAGGTCATCAGGTGAATGAGGTAATGACCGAGAATTATGGAACCGCAAATCACGACCACTAAGACCACGATCTCAGCCATCAGTCCTACAAGAGGCAGCCACGATCATCGCAATTCAACAGGGAAGTAACATCACCGAATCCGGCGGGAATCTCGGTAACTCCTGGCGTGATTGACGGCCCGTCCAGCTCACACGTACGTGTCCTAACACTATATAAAGGGTAGACACTCTCCTGGCAAAGGTACGCTATTCTCCCCCCACGTTAGGCCATTCTACTCGGCTAGTAACTGACTTGAGCGTCGGAGTGTTTCCCCGCCGAGCCCACTCGGCGGGCTTTGCAGGTCGGGTCGCGAGCTCGGGAGCAGCGTCACACGTCGGCCAAGCGCGCCTCAAAGGGATTCACCAGCTTAGTCATCTCGACTCCGTCTGGCGAGAAGCGCCTCAACGGTCATCTCGATAGGAACCGACCTATGTTACTACAACAGCAACAATATCGTCTCCTCTTGCAAAAGCGGACCATAGATAAGGCATCTGTGTGGCGCCTCCGAATGTGTCACGACTATCGTTAGCCGCTTTGGTATAGAGGTATATCTCAAAAGTATCTTAACTCATATGTTTTTAGAAATAAAAATGGGAATGAATAGTTAACTTTTGTTGGTCAAATATTTAATCAACTGAATATCATATGATTTTGAAATCTTAATAATTAATTAATTTTTTCATAATCGATTATATTTCCTTTATGGCCGTTAACCAAAAATATCAAAATTGATCATATGAGAGAACCAAATCAATTATTGGGATCTGATTAACTCGTGCTACATATGATTTTGGAGTCTCGACAATTAATTAATTTTCTCGTAATCGATTATGTTTTCCTGTATGGCTTTTAGCCAAGAAAGTAAATCATCGTATGAGGGTACTTACTAATCTA
>JACBKR010003984.1:0-37888 GCA_014218235.1 Colocasia esculenta
GAGTTGTGAGTTGGTGTGGAGAGATCGATCCAGAGATTTTAATTTCGTTTTCTGCAATTAGTTTTCATTCATGCTTTTTTAGATATTCGGTCCCAGTGATGTTGTTTTCATTTAATTTTCATTTTCTCTATATTTAGAATAGATAGATCCAATGTGTTGCATTTACTTTCATTCTGTTGTGCTTAGAGTTCGATCCATTGCATTTGTTTAATTCTTCTGTTCTTGCTCTAATGGTTGAGCATTGATAGATAATTCGACATTTGTAAGGGGATCAGATCCGGATTTTTGGCATACGTTTAATGTCTTTTATCGTTTCTTAATCTAGAGTTTATTACATCGTGTTCTCATTTTGTTCTTCATCTTATAGTTTGTAGTGTTGTTAGATTGGTGTTGTTCATAGAAGTGACTCTATTACAATGTTATTTTGGTGAAAATGTGCCCGTTAGAATGTTTCAATTCAAAGTAGTTTAATTCAAATTCCATTCAGCCTCTCTGTGGATATGACCTATGCTCACCACTATATTAGTTCATCTTGGTGATTTTAGATTTGTGAGACAGTTTAGAGGAAGTGCGCATATTGACTTGTGCGAGGAACTCTGGATAACGAAATGCACAGTCAACAATGCCGCGCGTTCATCTTGGCGCCGTTGTCGGGGAGGCATTAGAGTTTGATTTAATCTGCTTTCATTTGATTTCATTGCTTGGGCTTCTATTGATGTTGTTGGCTTTTATTTCAGATTTGCATATAAGGAGGAACTTGGAGATTGGCTTGGCATTTGAAGCCCATTGGAGGAGCTGCTGATTTCTTTTCCCATTTGTTTTTAATTCAGTCTTTTAGATAGGGGACTCGTGAGAGAAGCTTGTAGTGAGGTTTTCATGTACTCTCTGTGCATGATAGAGATTCTTCTTGTTGGCATGTAATAATTGGCCTTTTGGTGGTTTGATTGTTTGGATTTAGTTTATAGTACCACTTTATATTTTCTTAGCTTCATTTCATTAATTCAAAACCAAATAAAAATTAAAAAAAAATCTAAAATCTAAAATTTCCAAATCGCTCATTCATGTTAGCCATTTGTTTTGTAATTAAAAATTTCATCTCTCAAGATTAGAACACTTGTTTTAGGACATTCATCATTTTAATTGTCATTTGACTTCACTTCTTTCTTGCATTGAAGAGTGCGGGGGAAAGGTAAGGTTTCTAACTTTTGTTTCATGCATTAGACTTAGCATTAGAAAATCCATTGTTCGAATTTGTTTGTTGCACTTCACATTTTAAATGGGACTGCTAAGGGCTTCACCCATTAGAATAAAAAGATAAGGTGAGGGATTTCATCACCCTTTCTTTGCCCAAAAATCACAAAAAATTTCCACATTCTTGCATTTTCCTCAGCTTTTAATAAAAACCAGTAGACTTGGCCCTAGGGTTCATAATTAGATTTGTTCTTTCTTAATTCTAAGACTTCTCTTTGAGTCTGTGTGTCTAGGATTAGAGGTTAAAAAGCTTACGCTTAAGTGAGTTAGATGTTATTAATTGGGTCCTTGCGAAAGCAAGGGGGGCCTCCCTCTACTCCACCTCTTACCTGGCCGGTACAAGAAGAGTTAGGATTGGACTAAGCAAGCATAAATCTGATTTTGAGAAAAAAAAATACATAAGTCCAAGGAGGAACACTTAGTGTTTAGGTTAATTTGTTTTAAAAGTGTTGCTTGTTTGTGTTTGTTCATAAAATCTCAAAAAATTAATAAAATCTAATAATTCAAAAAAATTATAAATAGAGAGCTTTTCATGTGCCATGCTTGGTAGACGTTCTCTGGATATAGATTTGGCTCAACATTTAGGAACAAGATTGAGAGATTCTTCATATGATGCCAACCAAGAACAAGTCCAAGGTTTTTACAAACCCTCTCATGATCCATATTCTAACACATACAATCCTAGTTGGAGAAACCACTCGAACTTTTCTTGGAAAAATCAATCTGAACAAATTTCTCAACCTTCTTTCAAGCAATCCATGTACGGTCAATCCTATCCAAATCAAAATCTGGGATTTGACCAATCTTCTTATTCTAGACCTCCACAATTCCAAGGAAATCAAAATTTCAATCAATTTGCTCATACCAATTTTCAGCAATCTTCATACAATCAACCACCATCTTCTCAGCCCATGGGAAGATAAAATGAATCAACTTCAAAACATGATGAGACTCTTTGCCAAACTGTGCAAGAACAACAAAATCAGAACCAAAATATTCAACAAAATTTGGATAGGATAGAGTATCAAATTGTTGATGTGTGTAGGAGGGAATTGGGTCAGGTTACCAAGTCAAACTATAGCAAACCCAAGAAACATCCCTTCTGGATTTTATCAGAACCAGCAAAACCATCAAGTCCAGGGGTACAGACCACATGTTAGACAAAATGCACCCCACCATCAAACACCAACAAACTTTTGTCCAGAACATTCTAGTACCACAAATCAAAATCAATTTATACAACAGGACCATTCTCCTGCCCAAGCTAGGGGCCTCAAGTGGAAAATGTGAAAATAGTGTCAACTTAAGAAATGAAAAATCTGATAAATCCTCACTCACACATGTCACATTGCATGAGGATAAAGAAAATGAAAATGAAACTGAAATTGAAAGAGAAATTGAAAATGTTGAAAAATCCAAGGGAAAAGAGAAAATACTGAAGAGCCTCTAGACACAATCCAAATAAATGAAGACCAAGTCAATACATTCCAAGAGTCCCTTTTCCTGAAGCTTTAAAGCCAAAATCTAAAAGCAAACCAACTGGTAATGAAGAACTCTTGGAAGAATCCTGTGTAGAAGATGCAATAGACCAACCCTGTGCTCTAGGGTTGAGGGAGAGGAAGGACAATTCAGTTCCATGTTGCATAATAATGAGCCATCATTTCCATTAGAATGTTCTCCTAAGGTTGAGCTAAAACCACTCCTGCTAATTTAAAATACATCTTTCTAGGAGAGAACGAGACTTGGCCCATCATAATTGCTAGTGATCTTGATGAAGGGCATGAGAAGAAACTAATTGAAGCCTTGAAAATTCATAGAAAAACTTTTCAAGTGCATGATAAGGTTTGGTTGTTTAATTCCAGGCTTCATGTGTTTTCTGGAAAATTGAAGTCCCGATGGATGGTCTTACATTGTTGTCAGATCTTACGACAATAGTGCTGCCTATTTCTCGATCCTAAAACTGGACAATCATTCACTGTTAATGGGCAAAGGGTAAAGCATTCTTTGAAAGCCCACTTTTCTTAAAATTGATTCTACCAAGCTAGCTGAGCCAAACGAGTCTAATTGCGTCGGCTAAAGATAATAAACTTAGCGCTTCTGGGAGGCAACCAAAGTGTACAGATTTCTTCATCAGGTAATTCTCTGTCTTACTTTCCTTTCCTGTAAATAAGTAGGGGGGAGAGGTAGAATAAGCATGCATTCATAGTCCTCATCCCAACCATTGCTTCATTTCTTTTTCTTGAGCTTGTACTTATGCAAATAAAAATTTCACAATGTTTCATCTTTGAATAAAAATGCGTGGCTTCGCGCATCCCAAGTCTAGGTGTATGATCTTTAACCATTAAAATTTTGTGGTTGTCACATTCCCTTGCAAGTATCCATGTTAGGAAGCCTCTAGTAAAGGATTACATATACTTCTTGTCTGCCTAATGTAAGGATTTATGGCAAGAAATTTCATACACACACTACACAGCCACTGAGACTAGCTGAACCCGAATGTAACAATTTATCAAGGCTAGTAGAGAGAGGTGATTGGTTTTTTCCCTTCCCCTTAAGTGAATTGTGAAGGAAGTGAAGGTGTGTGATCAAGGAACCTGACTGTCCATCCTTCCTTTAAGAGGAAAAGAAAAGAAAAGAAAAAGCAAGAGCAAAAGCAAAAAGAAAAAAAAATCATCCATGAAAAATGCCCGGATCTGAGTAAAGTTGGACTCGCTACTCTTGAAAAGTGATGGGTTGTACATCATTAGGATGAAAAAGAAAGAAAGAAATTCTGAGTGCACAAAGTGAAAATAAAGGGAAAAAGTCCTCAAACTCAGAGAAATAATCCTCAAGGAAGATGAGCAGAATGGAACTGAGAGAAACAACCCGATCTGACTGAGCAAGGATCTTATTCACAACTCTTTTTCTCCATCGAATCAATCTAATCCAAATTTTAGCTGAAACAAAGAAGCTTCAGAAGGGCTGATGTGAACTCTTAAGTGAGCTACCACTCGTGCATTAATTTCTTGCCATAAGCCCTTACAATTAGGAAGACATATCTCTACATTAATCTTTTACATGAAGGCTGTCTAGCGTTACATCTCTAATCCCACATCTGGAGCAGTTTTATTGCTAAGGGACTAGCAATGTTCAAGTAGGGGGGAGTGATAACTACTAAATTTTCGTGTTAAATTTCATACAATAGTTAATTTTAGACATCAGTTGTCCATAAATAATGTGCATTGATTTTTTTCATCTCATCCATGGATAAGTTTTCGAGCATTTTAGTTAAATTTTTGGGATAGAACACATGTTTAGATCTTCATTCAATAAGTCATTACTTTCATATGACTAATTAGATTCATTTTAGAAATAAAAGTCATTTGTAAATAAATATTGTAAATAAATTTCTATCGCAATAATATGTTTTGTAAATATTTTTAGTAGTAATAGGTATTAGATTTATAAATACTAAATACCTCACCCACTACAATCATACCCCACCCCATCCCAATAAATAAAACTTTTTAAATATCCTACCTAATCCCATCACATTTTCTTCATTTAACCTAAATATCTACTCACTCCATTTAAAAACCTTTTATTAACTATTTCTTTCCCCAACAGATCTAGAAGTTGGAGCAGGGGCACGGCGGTGTGTGCTGCTGTGCTAGGGCAATGGCGCCAGGGGGTGAGACGACCAGGGCCAGGGTGGCTGGCGAGCTGGCATGCGCAGGAGGGCTGGGTGCGCCTGATGCTGTGCGCGGCGATGCAGGGAGATGGCGGGGCTGTGGCCAGGAGAGGATGGCGAGAGGCGGAGATGTGCAGAGGCTGTGCACGGTGTGTGAAGATGGTGGGTGTGTGCGGTGCACATGGTCCGGAGCGCCTGAGCGATGGCAGTTGGGTAGTGCACAGAAGATGGCTGTGGCGTGTGCTACGGATGCAGGGCGCGGCGTACACCAGGAGATGGTGCGGCGGATCTGGCCGTTGTGGAAGATGGAGGGAGAGGGCTGGCAGGCGATGGCCAAGGCGTGTGAAGATGGTAGATGGCGATTTGGGCCAGCAGGCGGTGTACGGCACTGAGGACGATGCCCAAGCGATGAAGCAGATCGGCTGGTTCGCTGTGGTGCTGAGATGGCGATCCAGGTGAGGCTGGCGTGGCGATCCTGGTGCAGAGCTGAGGCGGCAACCAGATCTGGGCGGGAAGGAGATGCAGGCCTGGGCACCTATAAAAGGACCCCAAGGCCCTCAGCTCGGAGTTTTTTAAGTTCTTTTAGAATTTTTAGGATTTTTACTTTTCTGTTCTTCCAGTTCTTAGGAGCTCGACTGTGGGGTTTTTAGAATTTTTGGGTTTCCTTTATGTTCTTCCCTCCTTCTGGTTCGACTGGTTGAAGCAGCGGAGGGGTTGGAGTTCTTAGAGATTTTCTTTCTGCAAGTTTATTTCTGTATGCTTTTTTTTTCTTTCAGAAGTGGGAGACAGGTTGGAGAATTAGGGGAGTTTGATTTGTAATTTTTGTTCTTCAAGAGTTGAGGAGATTTGTCAGTTCAAATTCTTGAGATTGTTTTCGTGCCATTTTACTCCTGTAATTTCTTTTCAGCAGACAGTAGAAGGAGAAGGGTTCGACTGTTGGAATTTTATGGTTTTTCTTTCTTCTGAATCGAGATGTCTTCTTCCATTTCTGTTGTGTTGTTCGAGAGCTGCCTTGTTATTGGATGAGATAATTTGGTTAGGTTATGTGGATTTGCCCAAGGCGATTCCTTCTGCTTTCGCTGCTCTGTGATGGCTTGAAGTTTTTCTACTGTTCTTCCGTGCTTCTGGGGGATTACTTCTGTTCAGATGGTTTGCAGGGGAGAAGAACTTTATAAGTTTCTTTTGAGTTTTCCATTCTTCTGTAAGGGGTTGGAGTCTTGTTGTGTTTGTTCTTCTGTTATAGAGTTCGACTGCTGCTGTGAGAGTTGTGAGGTTGGTGTGGAGAGATCGATCCAGAGATTTTAATTTCTTATTTCTGCAATTAGTTGTTCATTCATGCTTTGTTAGATAGTTCGGTCCAGTGATGTTGTTTGCATTTAATTTTCATTTTCTCTATATTTAGAATATAGATCCAATGTGTTGCATTTACTTTTCAATTCAGTTGTGCTTAGAGTTCGATCCATTGCATTGTTTAATTCTTCTATTCTTTCTCTAATGGTGAGCATTGATAGATAATTCGACATTTGTAAGGGGATCAGATCCGGATTTTTGGCGTTACAGTTTAATGTCTTTTATCGTTTCTTAATCTAGAGTTTATTACATCGTGTCTCATTTTGTTCTTCATCTTATAGTTTGTAGTGTTGTTAGATTGGTGTTGTTCATAGAAGTGACTCTATACAATGTTATTTTGGTGAAAATGTGCCCGTTAGAATGGTTTCAATTCAAAGTAGTTTAATTCAATTCCATTCAGCCTCTCTGTGGATATGACCTGTGCTCACCACTATATTAGTTCATCTTGGTGATTTTAGATTTGTGAGATAGTTTAGAGAAGTGCGCATATTGACTTATGCGAGGAACTCTGGACAACGAAAATGCACAGTCAACAATGCCGCGCGTTCATTCTTCTTCCTCGTTTCTAACATGATATCAGAGCTGCCTGCTTCACAGCTTTATCTGATCCTTTACTTTTCTTTTTCAAGGCTCAAACATCTTCCACCAATTCGATCTCCCCACTTCTTGCTGTCTCAGATCTTTCTCCTACCCCTCTCTCAACTGAGAGCCTCCCATCCTCCACTCCTATACATGGTGTTCCTGGTGTTTTGTCTTTGCTCACCATCAAATTAATGCACGAAAATTACGTGCGTTGGCGTCGTCAGTTCACTGCTGCCTTGCGCGCTCATGGCTACCTGGGTATTCTTGATGGCTCAGACGCATGCCCACCCTCTACTATTCTAGGACCTGTCGGCGACCCATGTCCCAACCCTGCTTATTTAGCCTGGCAACGGTGCGATGCACTTATTCTTTCCTGGATGCTGGCATCTGTCTGATTCAGTGGCCGCCCTAGTTCCTGACTGTGACAGTGCTCAAGAAGCTTAGACTTCTCTTGCTCAAGCTTTGGCATCTCACTCTGGGGCCCGGGTCCTTCAGCTACGAACTCAACTTCAATCTCTCTGTCGTGGGACTTCCACTATCACGAGTTTATGCAAAAAATTAAAGATATTGCTGATAGCCTTGCCATCATTGGTGAACCTGTTTGAGAACAAGATCAAATCATGCATGTCCTTGTGGTCTTGGTTCTGCTTACAATGTACCTTTAGTTCTTTTGTCACCACCCGCATTCGGGATGTGAAACTTGAAGACTTACATGCAATGCTTCTCGCCCATGAAAGTTTTATGCAACACTGTGAGCACTCTGAAGAGGCAGCCTTTCCATCTGCCAACTTAGCTACAGACAGTAATGCTTCCACATCTGATGATTCGTCCTGCAGTGGCTCCACTCGCGGGGACGGTCGCTCCGGCTGAGGGCGTGGCTGTGGCCGGGGACGTGGACGTGGGCCTTTCTGTCAGATCTGTTTTGTCGCCGAACATCACTATGCTCATGAGTGCCGAGAGCACTTTAACTAGCGCTTCATCGGGGGGCCTCGATCTCAAGCTCCGCAGCCTTCTCCGCCAACAACACCTCTTCTTCCAGGGCCTCCCATCAATGCCCTAACTGCTGCCGCTGGACATCTCTCACCGACAACAGCTTGGTACCCAGATTCTGGTGCCACCCATCACGTCACACCTGACTATAGTTAGCTTTTGAGGTCCTCTCCGTACCATGGGTTTGACATGGTGCATGTTGGTAATGGTATAGGTTTGCGCATTCAGAACCATGGACATGCAACGCTCTCTTCTATTTCCCATTCACTTTCCTTAAATAATGTTCTACATGTCCCTGCTATCACTCGCAGTCTTCTTTCTGTTCATCGCCTCGCTAAAGATAATGATATCTTTTTTGAATTTCATCCCACCTTTTGTCTTGTGAAGGATCGGCGGTCGGGACGGTCTAGACTCACGGGGCCCTTCATAATGGTCTCTATTGTCTACCTGTGTCACCACGCTAACCTGTTGCACTCAAGACTCCAGCACCATCTAAGTCTGCTGTTGCTGGAAAACTATCCTCCACCACTGACTGGCATGCCTGCTTAGGTCGTCTAGCTTTGCGCACTGTGCACCGTGTTGTTTCAACTTATGGTTTTCCCTCTTTTTCCACTTCCCCTGCCTTGCTTGTATGCAGGCTAAGTCTCAAAGACTTCCTTCTCCCCTTCTCACTCATGTTCAGCGGGTCCCTTAGATCTTATCCACTCGGATGTATGGGGACCAGCCCCCATTATGTATCATTCTGGACATCATTATTATGTCATTTTCGTTGATAATTATAGTCGCTTTACATGGCTTTTTCCCTTAAAACTCAAATATGATGTGTATGCCACTTTTTACGATTTCAACGACATGTGGAGAGACTCTTTAGTCACAAAATTAAGTCTTTCACTCTAATTGGGGTGGCGAATTTCAAGCGCTCTGCCCTCACCTTGATTCTACTGGCATATCACATCGGATTCTTGTCCCCACACCCTCAATAGAATGGTGCGGCAGAATGGAAACATCATCATATCATTGAATCTGCCCTAGCTATGATGCTCATGCTTCCATACCCCAGCGGTTTTGGGATGAGGCTACTCTGACCGCTATTTATCTTATCAATTGTCTACCCACCCCGCTGCTTATATGGATACTGACTACCATACTTTTTTCCAGCACCAACCAGATATCACCTTCCTTCGGGTCTTTGGGTGTGCATGTTACCCTTGGCTACACCCTTACGCCCCTACCAAACTCAGTCCTCATTCTGAGCGTTGTGTTTTCCTTGGTTATAGCCTAAACCATCTGGGATACCGCTGTCTCAAACCGCGCATAGGTTGGATTTACATCTCCCGAGATGTACGTTTTCATGAGAATGACTTTCCATTTGTAGCTGCCTCCGAAACGCCATCTCTGCCTAGTCTCCTTGGATCAGCACCTGGTGCCACAGTAAACATTCCCACGGATGCTTCGCGGCTGCCTGCACCTGTCGCTGCCTCTCCTGCTACGCCAAGGTCTGCTTCCAACATCGAAGAGTCCTCTCTAGTTACACAGCCCTCTCGGCCCTCTACTCCTACATTGCCTCCACAAAGGCAGGACGTCTCTTTGAGCACTAGCGCCACGACACCATCTCTGCCTAGTGATCCATCTCCTAGCTCTTCACCGGATCAACCTTTACAGACACGCTCTCTGCGTGAGCTTTATGCAGCTCCTCCTCAACAGCCTGCCACGGATATTGTGCCAACAACTCTACTCACATCTGTCCATGCTGAACCCACCTGCTATACCCAAGCAGTCAAGGATCCTGCATGGCGTGTTTCCATGGCTACCGAATTTGATGCCCTCCTGCGTAATGGTACATGGGACCTTGTCATCCGTAATCCTACAATGAATGTTCTCGGCTGCAAATGGGTATTCAAGATCAAGAAACATGTTGAAGGAACAATTGAGCGCCACAAAGCTAGACTTGTGGCCAAAGGTTTCCGTCAACAACCCGGGGTTGATTGCTTTGATACTTTCAGCCCTGTTGTCAAAATCACCACAGTTCGCTTACTATTGGCCATTGCCATTAGCTCTAGATGGTCCCTTCGGTAGCTCAACGTATCCAACACTTTTCTCCATGGTGACCTCAAAGAGACAGTGTTTATGGAGCAACCCCCTGGCTTTGTTCACCCTCAGTTGCCAAACCATGTTTTTCAACTTCATCGGTCTCTTTATGGTCTACGACAAGCACCCCGGGCATGGTTCAAACGCCTCAGCAACTGGCTTCTTGCTCATAATTTTAGTGGCTCCAAGACCGATACATCTCTTTTCTTTCGATGTCAAGCACATTCCCAGATTTTCATCTTCGTTTATGTCGATGACATACTTGTCCCCAGCAATGATCTAGGGGGCATCTCTTCTCTGATCTCCTCTCTTGCGGAGACTTTTGTTGTTCGAGACCTTGGACCTCCCCACTTCTCTTGGCATCGAGTTGCTACCACACTCATCTGGGTACCTTCTTACACAAATTACATCCTTGATATTCTTCAACGAACTCGAATGACTGCTGCGCGGGTCCCTCTCAACACCCATGGCTAGCACGGTCCTCGACATTGATATCCTTTCACTGATGCTTCAATGTATCGTAGTGTGGTTGGTGCTCTATAATATGCCACTATCACTCGCCCAGATATCTCCTATGCTATGAACAAGGCGTGTCAACATATGCATGCACCTACCACCCATGATTGGACTCAAGTTAAGCGCATTCTGTGATAATACAGGGGACCTCCACTTATGGCATCTTCTTTCATAAGGACTCACTCTGTCATCTACATGCCTTTAGTGATGCCGACTGGGCTGGCTCTTCTCAAGATCGGTGATCAACCAGTGGGTATACCATCTTTCTTGGATGGAATCTAATCTCTTGGAGCTCCAAGAAACAACCCACTGTCTTTCACTCCAGTACTGAGGCTGAATACAAAGCAGTGGCTAATACCACTGTTGAGTTACTCTGGCTGCTTTCTCTCTTGCGCAAACTTCGATTCTCCACTCCGGCTCCTACTCTATGGTGTGACAACATTGGCGCTACATACATGGCCGCCAATTCTATATTTCATGCTCGCACCAAACATGTGGAAATCGATTTCCATTTTGTTCGGGAACGAGTAGCAACCAAAGAATTGATTGTTGCTTACATTTCAACTCAGGATCAGCATGCAGACATCTTCACCAAACCTTTGGCCTGCCAGAGGTTTACGGAATTACGATCCAAGCTCAATGTGTGCCAACACCCCCTTGAGCTTGCGGAGGCATGTAAGCAGCCCTTCCGAGCAGAGAAAAGCTACCGAGCAAACCCTTGCGAGCAGCAAAAAAGAGAACACCGAGCACGTTCTCCAAAAACATAAATAACTACATCTGCATGCCTTCCATGCATCACACCTCCTGTATAAATACTAGTAGTTGGTTGTTCACAGTTATAACGCTTCATATTCCCTTGTATTATAAATACTGAGCAGAGTCACAGTAATGAAGTAATAAGAGAGAAGCACATATTCTCATCATCTTGAGCATTCTTCTTCCTCGTTTCTAACACGTTTTTCGTTTAGCTTTTTTTTTCATAGGTACTCCTCTGAAGGTGAAAATAATTTGAAAATTTAGCTTGGAGTCATATTTCCACCTGTGCCCTTCATATGTGAATTAACTATGCATTTTAATCAATTTTTATTAACAAAGTGTTCAAAACCTCGAGAACTAACATCGAAGAAGATGGAGTCTTTCATGGACATCTTAACATAAGTCTGGCAAATGGATAATTGTGATATTAAATCCATGTAGAGGATGTAAAAACAAATAAAGAAATAAAATAAATTTTTACAGAAGCTTTATTTTAGAAGAGATATATGTGTAAAATATTTTAAGTTTTTTTTTGCAGATAAACCATTATTAAATGACTATTTTCAAATATATCATGCCTAAAAATGCATTAGCAAAGATATCAATAGTTTGTCTCAAATTGTGCAAATATGTCATCACAGTTAACTTCCGGTGATCAGAAGATGAATATTCTTCTAAGATTCTAATATTCCCATTATTTATCATTTAATGACTAGAATACCCTTCCTTTAACCCTCATATTTATTATTTTATTATTTTAAAAACCTCACACTTCCCCCCATCACCGACTGTAGTAGCGTAGGGACACCATTGGAACTGGCAGCTCTGGCGGACGACGATTGAGGGGTCTCGACGGCTCTAGTGGTCGGAGGAACTCCAAGCACTCCCACATCCAAAGCTCAAGTTGCCCACTTGGAGAACAAAGGGAGCTAGATCACTAGTTTAGCAAACGTGGCGACATTGGGGGGTGCAGAGAGATGCCGAGCTTTTTTGCTTCTTTTCTTTGATGGCATCCACACAAGGATGGTTATGTATGTTGACTTTCATCCCACAAAGAAAGATGAATAGAAGATAAAATAAACAATAAAAGATCATAAAGCACACAAGGCTAGGAATGGAGGGTGATCGCCAGAGACACGTGGGCCTCAAAGGAGAAAATAAATAACAAAGAAGTGGTTGCGAAAAATATCTTGTTAGCAAAGAGATTGTGGAGTGTGGGTTCTCCTACTTCTACAAGATCAGTCGGTCGATATAGAAGGCTTCTTGTTGATTACCCATGTAAGAAAAAACACAATAAAAGGTGATATGGATTAGAGCCAAGTTGTTGGATAGAATATAGATGTAGAATAGATCTAGAAGGGGGGGGGGTTGAATAGATTTGTTGTAAATCACAACGAAAAACTTATTTGCTTAGAATTAAACACTCTGTTCAATTAAAAACCCCACTGATCTATTGTGATTGTGTGTAAGCTAATGTGTGAGACAATCAATCAAACAATATGTGTAGTGCTAGTGTGAGATCGAAGTCCTATGCAAAGATCTAGTGCAGAAACAAGATCAAACCGTAGTGCACATGAGATTTTAGGTGGTTTAGAAATTAGACCCAGTGATTCTTACATCTACCTCTTACATAGTGAGGCACACACTATCTCAAAAGAGATACAACACACACGCACAAGCACTAAGGCTCAGTCCACACACTTGAGCATGACGGCTCAAATCACACATAAGCAAAATGGCTCAACCACACACACGCTAGAACAAATACATTAGAGATCAGATCCTATAACAATGATCTAATCCACACACAAATGCTTTGATATGCACATAACACTGGCACAGATCGCAACACACACACAATGAAATGATATGAATTAAGAGTAATCTGAAAGAAGGAAGAATCTCTTCTCAATTTCTTTATCATCTAATTAGGACGATCTCAGATCCAAACTTCTTCTTCCTTAGGCTGCTGCTAGTCTTGATCTCTTCTTCCATACTCTGCTTCTTCTTCCACTACAAGAAAAAAAACTGTTTAGCGACGGCATTTAGCGACAGAGATTCTGTCGTCGCTAATTAGCGACAGATTAGCGACAACTAGTTTTCGTCCTGCCTTAAATTTGGCGGTGGGTTAGCGAGGGAAAATATTTGTCGCTTTATCTGTCGCTATATAGCGACGGATTGGCGACGGAAATTTTGGTTGTCTCTATTCCGTCGCTGAGTAATTGTAACCACCCAGCCTCAACCCCCCATTTCCCCCTTCTTTTCTTCCCCTCATCTCAGAGCTCCCTCGCCTGTCCCTGAAGGCACGTTGCCGGCCATCGTCGCTCTCCAGTCGCCGATGTCCTACATCCCCCCCTCCGCCAAGCGTCCTGCCGCCATCACTCGCCCGTCGCCGAAGGCTCGCTGCCGGCCATCGTCGCTCGCAAGTCGCCGACGTCGTGCATCCCCCCGCTCTGCCGAGCGTCCCACCGCCATCGCTCGCTCGTCACCGAAGGCACTCTGCCGGCCATCATCGCTCGCCAGTTGCCGACGTCCTGCATCCCCCCCCCTCCGCCGAGCGTCCCGCCGCCATCACTAGTAAGTCTCTCACTCTCTCTCGCCAGCAACCCTGCATCCCCCCCTTGGTTTCCGATGCAGCGCAGAAATAGAGCTTTACCTACAGTATAGCAAGTTGAACGACATCCAACAACCTTTGCTCTACCTCAATAGGGTGTATTTATATGGAAAGGAGACCAAGAGATATATGCTCTATCTAGGTCGAGTTTGGAAGTCCCCAGCCTAATTAAGAGGAAATCAGAAAGGGGTGGGAAATCCAGACATAATTTTTTTATTTAAATGGATCCAAATCTTATAGACTCAGACTTGCTTGGTATGAGTGATCAAATGTATATGCCTCCCAATATTATATTAACTCAACATTTAAAAAAATTCTGTCTGTCTCCAATTTCTGAACTTCTGGGATGTGGTATGTTGCATGGTGTCTACTCCATCAAAGTTTTCCAATGTGGACGCAATCCAAAATCTTAGGGCCTTGATTTCTAAGTTCCAGGAAGATGGGTATGCTGCAGGGTGTGAACACTTCAACTGCTTGAGAATTCCAACTTTAGATGGCTATAACTTAATTTCAATACACATCATCAGAATTTTTTGGTTCATTGTGAAGAGCAATATAATAAATCCTACAAGAAATATCTGATCATTAGTACTCTCAAAATCAAATCTCAATTCCATTTAATTATTTACCAACAAATCTCAATTTGAAAACTTTAATTTCCTTTCTTGCAGTACAGATGGCTTGTGTGGTTCTTTTCATAGATAAAAAACATATATATCCAGAAATGGAGAGATGATCATGACTCCTCTGCAGGGAGATGAGTAGTTACAACTATTGATCATCAGGAGAATGAGAAAAGGGGAAGATGGGGGCACAATGTTGATGATAGTGTCACGCCTCGACGCGGAATATCGGAACGCGAGGCAGTTGCAAGTAAATGGGTACAGAGCAAGTACTAGACATCAAACCATTGCACAATGATTAATACTAAAGAAAATTCTCCTCATTAATAATTTCCAATGTCTAGTTACAACCACTAATATCAGAGCCAATCTATAGGGCCCAATTACATCGAATAAAAGCAAAAGACTAAACTCAAACTACTAACTTAACTACTATAACTCTAACATAGTACTAAGACACTAGGGTGCTCATAACATCACTCCTGGTCATTCCCGTCCTCTTGAGTGTATGGTTCATCCTCGGTCTCACCTGAGAACATAACGACAAATAACGCAGGATGAGTAATAACGCCCAGTAGGACTTAAATCTCAATAGTCAAGCAGGCTTTAAATGATAATGTATTAAAAGGCAGAGTAACTAATGATAGAGTGAGAGATTCAAGTAATGTAAGAGATAGTATGATAGCACGTGAACGAAATAGCACAACTTTCTAAATATAGCACAAGTGTCGAGTATAGCACAAAATAGCAGGATGGCCATAGCACGAATAACACAAAGTATAGCAATAGGACAATGGGTATAGTGTAGCACTTTTTTCAATAGACAACGAGAGAACACAACACTTTTGATTGTCATTTAGATAGTCGAGATAGATAGCACTCAAGTGTAATCCCAAACACTCTGATCATTTAACTCCCATGGACACTAGCACTTTCGGATGCACATCCCAAGACCAGATCGGGCCCTTATATATTGTCAGGCATTGGTTATATTATTTATTTAGACAATCAGTCAATGGCCAATATAGAGTACCAAGAAATAGACGAGAGTACTAGATGAATAGACGAGATAGTAGAGTGAATGTGAATAGATGATGAGCGAGTAGAGTATAGATGAGAGCTAGTGGACATTGCACGTAACACGTCGAGTAAACAGACGATAGTAATAGTTGCATAACACGCACATACGGTGTTGGCAGTCAGGTGGAACTCACGACCCTACCACTGGCCATGTTAAGCACAGGTCCATAGGTCCGGCGTAATTCAAGATAAGAGCGAACTTCTAATAGCCGTTTGGATCATGTTGATCCCTAAGGGTGTAATAGGTGTTAGGTTACAACCGGCTCATTGACCATGTGGGAATCCATGGACAGAGGAGACTTACGGAGGCCTTGAACAAAGACTTACTAGTCCTGCAGAAGGAGTATCTGACGGAGAGTTCGTCCAAGTCAAGAGAGAGGGTAAGAAACAAGTACTCGACGTTCTAGAGGAATTCTAGAATAGTGGAGCATCGATAACGGTGTTCCCAAAACATCGCGAGAAAATGTAGACAAGTCTATTTAAAATATGTCGAATTAATTACATAAATTACCAGATGTACTATGAGATAATTACATGCCAAGTTAAGCCATAATTGGATGGTTCAAAGTGTGTGTATGTATCATGAAATCATAGCTAGAAATAAGTCATGTGTATGTCTTTTAAAATCACACAATAATGTTTCGTTTATTACAGGTATTTTACTACGTACATGACTGTTAAGAGAGGGTACAACCACTGTAGAAAGTCAAGACTTGTAGAGATAGGGGGTTTCATGCAAAAAGCCCAGATCGCGATGTACCCTAATGAGGGTCGCGACGGGGTCAAGCAGAACGCGACATGCTCTTGTACATGTCGCGACGGCCTCATCGGTTCAGGCAGACAGATCGCGACGGGGTCGTTTGAGGGTCGCTACGGCCTAGTCAGATCGCGACGACAGGCCCTATCGCGATTAGATCGTGATGGAAGGTACTGTCACGACGGCCCTGTGAACGCGGCCTATCGGGTTGTCACGTTCATAGGTTCTGCGCCCGAGTCCGAAAGGGAAAGAACAATGTATTGGATTGCGGACCAGACTTACCCTATTTGACACAAGGTGATTCATAAAATCATAATTAATTGTACAAGCGATGAAAAATCATGAAACCATTTGCAAATTGATCTAGACATGCATGGGTACTTACAGTAAATAGGGATTTGAAAACAAACAGGGCTTCGACATGCTTTGGTCATGTGTATTCATGAAGAATATGAGACAGTACACAGATGAGATCAACATATTAATTCGCAAGATAGGATGAATGAAAATTAGGGCTTTTAGGGGAAAAAGAAGCCTAACCTCCATCAGTATCCCGAATAAAAATTTCGTAGCATGTGGCTCAGTATACATGGAGATCAAGAATTAAGAAGGGGGCTCGGGGTCATGGAATTTACAGAACTTCAAAAATTAAGAACAAAAGATTTGCTCGATGGAAAAATATGAGATCAAAGGGCTTTGATTCCTGAGGTTTTGCTCAACCTACAGACGAAATTGATTTAGTTTTGCTCATGAGAATGCCCACCTTTGATCGTTTTCCTCTTTTAGGGCTAGAACTTGAAGAACGGGGTTGAGTGCTTTGAGAGGTTCTTCTCCCTACGAATTCTCCTCTTCCTTGGCCTCTTCTCCTGGTCCAGAAAACCCTTGGCAATGAGCTATGGCCAGCCATGGAGGTTAAGAGAGTATTTATGTCTCTGGGTTTCTATTTCCTAATAGGACTCTAATTACTATTAAATTTTGGGATTTCCTATTTATCTCCTCTTTCTAGGCATGAGAACTTCTAATTGGGTTAGGATGGGAGCTAGATTCGTGGCCAAGCAACTAGGGTAGGTTTAGGAATCCAAATCCAACTCGAACTTCTTATTTAATACATTAAATACCCTTTTTCTATTTAAGTAATAATTTAGTTACGAATTTAGAGTATTTTCCTATTATTTCTCTTTTAAAAATCTCTATTTTGGCCCACTAATTTCTAATGTGTCTATTTAACAAATCCCATTACTTCTTTTCATTTAATGGGTTGTATTTAATATCTTTTATTGATTTTCTAATTATTATTATTATTAAATTTTTATTTTTTGAAAAAACCAAGTTGCTACATCCTCCCCCTCTTAAAAAGAATTTGGTCCCCAAATTCATATGATCATCCAAGAGAGAATATCTTACCGAAAAGATTGGGGTAGTTCTGTCTGATGGTTTCTTCCGGTTCCCATGTCGCTTCTTCCACTCCGCGGTTATTCCATAAGACTTTAACCACGTGGATGGGACGATTCCTGAGCTGTTGTACCTTCCGTTCTAGTATCTTGACTGGCTTCTCTTCATACGTCACATCCTTGTTCAACACCAGCTTCTCGTGGCGAATGATGTGTGTAGGATCATATACATATTTCCTGAGCATGGAGACATGGAACACATTGTGTACACATGCCAGATCCGGTGGCAACGCCAGTCGGTATGCAACCTCACCAATCCTTTCGAGTACCTTAAAAGGACCGATGAATCTAGGACTAAGCTTTCCTTTCACACTAAATCTTTGGATGCCACGAGTAGGTGACACCTTTAAGAATACATGATCACCGACTTGGAATTCTAAGTCTCGCCTTCTTTTATCGGCATAGCTCTTTTGTCTTGACTGAGCAGTCTTAAGCCGGTCTCTAATCACCTGAATGTCCTTTGTAGTTCGTTGTACCATATCCGGGCCTAGCCATTGCTATTCTCCCACCTCATTCCAGCATGCAGAAGATCTACAATTCCTTCCGTAGAGTGCTTCGAACGGTGCCATCTTAATACTTGCCTGGTAATTGTTGTTATAGGCGAACTCAATGAGGGATAGGTGCTCGTTCCAATATCCTTAGAAGTCTATAGTGCAAGCTCTCAACATGTCTTCCACTATTTGGTTGGTTCTTTCAGTTTACCCATCAGTTTGTGGATGGAATGCGGTACTAAAGTTGAGTTTAATATCCAGTGCACCTTGTAGTCTTTTCCAAAAATGAGATGTGAATCTCGGATCTCGATCCGAGACTATAGATGATGGAACACCATGTAGTCTTACAATCTCTTTGACATATAAGGCAGTTAGTACTTCTACCGACCACTTACTTTTTATAGGCAGAAAGTGGGAGGATTTGGTTAGTCGGTCGACAATGACCCATATGGCATCGAGTCCATCACGAGTCTTGGGTAAACCCATGACGAAGTCCATGCCAATGCTTTCCCACTTCCATTCCAAAATGTCTAGTGGTCTTAGTACGGCAGCAGGGCGCAAGTGTTCCGCTTTTACTTGTTGGCAAGTAAGGCAGTGTGCGGCATGTTCAGCTACCTCTCTCTTCATGTTCGGCCACCAAAATGTTCTTTTCATGTCCTGATACATTTTAGTACCTCCAGGGTGGATAGTGTATTTTGTCTTGTGAGCTTCATCCATTAGTTTCTCTTTAGTTCTTCATTGTCGGGAATGCATGTCCTCCCTTGGAACACCATTCTTCCATCCTCAGTCATAGCAAAGTCCCGTCTTTCGGCTAAGGTTTCCTTGATGTGAACTAAGAATGGATCATTATCTTGTTGAGCTTTGATCTCCTCTTAGATCAGATTGAATCTTGATATTGGCAACCAAGACTCTATCATCCCTATATTCAATATTTAAGTCCAACCTTGCGAATTGTTCTAGTAGTTGCATCTTGCCAAGGACTAGACTCGAAACAGATGCCATCGACTTTCTACTAAGAGCATCAGCCACGGTGTTTCCCTTGCTTGGATGGTATTGGATGTTGAAGTCAAAATCCTTCAGATATTCTAGCATGTTGAGTTCCTTCTAGGAGAATAAGTACTTCAGGCTTTTATGGTCTGAGTAGACAGTGAATTTCTCACCATACAAGTAATGTCTCCAGATCTTCAAGGCGAAGATTACGGCAGCCAACTCAAGATCATGCACAGGGTAGTTGACTTCATGAGTCTTCAGTTGTCAGGTAGAGTAGGCGATGACTTTCTCCTTTTGCATCAATACACACCCTAGCCCAATTCCCGATGCTTGGTGTAGAAGAGAAACCTTCTCCCTCTATTGGCAGAGCGAGAACAGGTGCTGAGGTAAGACAATCCTTAAGAGTTTGGAAACTTTTCTCACACTCTTTACTTCAGGTGTATGGATTCTCCTGTCGTGTCAGACGCGTGAAGGAACGACGATCTTGGAGAAGTCCTTGATGAACCGCCTGTAGTAGCCAGCTAGTCCTACGAAGCTTCTGATCTCGGTGACGTTGATTGGTCTGTCCCAATTGAGTACAGCTTCGACTTTGGAGGATCAACTGAGATGCCATCCTTGAGATGACATGGCCCAAGAAGGACCTTCTTCGAGCCAGAATTCACACTTGCTAAGCTTTGCGTATAGTTGTTGTCTCGCAAGACTTGCAATGCAATCTTCAGGTGTTCTTCATGCTCTTCTTTCTTGAATAATGAGGATATCGTCGATGAGGACGACCATGAAATTGTCAAGGTATGCCGATATATGATGTTCGTGAGTTGCATAAGACTGCAGGAGCATTGGTTAACCAAAAGGCATAACACGAATTCATAGTGCCCATACCTGCTCCTGAAAGCCGTTTTGAAGATATCGTCATCCTGATCCTCAGTTGATGATAGCCAGATCGAAGATCGATCTTGGAAAATATTGAGCTCTGGATATTTGGTCGAATATTCATCGACCCTGGCAGTGGGTATTTATCTTAATGGTGAGCTGATTGAGTTGACAATAGTCGATGCATAGCCTCATCATCCACTTTCTTCTTGATGAATAGCACCGGTGCTCTCCTTGGGGAAGTGCTCGGTCTGATGAACCCCTTCTCTAATAGTTCCATCAGTTGAGCCTTTAATTCTTTGAGCTCGACAGGTGACATCCAGTACATTGTCGTGATACCGGGCAGCTCCAGGGATCACTCTATGGCGAAGTTGACATCTCGTTCTGGGGGAACCCTGCCAGATCTTCAGAAACACATCGGGGAACTCCTGGACTATGGGATGTCTTCTATCTTAGAACCCTTCTTTTCATACCTATGGCTGCTAGGAAAGCAATGCACCTTTCTTATCATATTGTGGGCTTTATGGCGGAGATTAGAGACATCCGTCTCTTTGTCTAATCCAAGAGAATACCAATTTAGGAAAGTCACTAAAGGTAACCTCCCTTTCTTACAGTCGACACTTGCCCCGTATTAGTGGACAACGTCGACCCCTAAAATTACATCATAGCCTTCCATGGGCATACACACCAGGTCGGCTTTTAGGTTATGGTCTCCGATCATTACATCGGCAGATGGAAAGTATTTGTTCAATTTCTCTTTTTCTCCTAGTGGCATTGTGACAGAGAACTCACACCCATGGATATAGGTTTTGCATTAGGGTATCAGCAAAGTGTTGAGATATAAATGAATGAGTTGCTCCATATCAAATAAGACAAATGCTGATAAGGAGAAAACTTGTAGAGTACCTTCTGTGGGTTTTCATTCTAATGTTATAATAACATGTTTTTGATGATGAACAATCTTATTGAGGTTTGATACATCAAATAACTTGATGCAATATTTGGTCTTTCAGTATTCATAATATCTCACTATACATGTTTAATCGTGTAGGTATGAATGCAACAGCCAAGCTATCAAAACAAGAGAAACCGATCACAAAAGCATGAAAATCTGTCACCTGTCGACAGACTCCAAGGTGCCTATCGACAGATGTGAACAGGCAGAAACACCAAGTTCAGGAAAATCCATCTGTCGACAGATGCCCAGTCGGCTATCGACAGATGCACTCAGGAAACTGTCAACCGAAATCCCAGACTTCTGTGTTTTGCAAAATTGTTGCTATCTTGTCGATAGATGATCAAGGCCTGTCGACAGACGCAGAGAATCTTCAGATACGGAAACTTTCCAAGTTACCAAAGATGGTGTTTCTAACTCCCACGTCTCTCCATATGTAAACACCACTATATAAGCAACTATTTGAAGCAAATCTCGTGCAGAAGCAGCCACCACCAAAACCCTAAAGCAAGTCCAAGACCAAGAGGTGTTGTTGCTGCTCTGCTTCAACCTGCTGCTCAAAGATAGAAAGATCCATTGATCCAGCAGTACTGAAGATAGAACGTCGTGGTTTCAAGCTTCTCCATCGATCTGAAGCCATCAAGATGAAGTTTGAACTCCATCCAGACGTTCCCAAGAAGAGTTCTCAATCAGGATTCATCCCTTCCACTCAGAACTCTTTATACTTTCTTTCTTCTATCATATGTGTGTGTTGGTTGTGTTCCAAGCAGCCTTGTGCTTGATTCACGTGTGTTTTGTTTGATCGTGGTGCACATCAGATAACACGTGTGTGTGAGTTGTAGTCACTGACTAGCTCGTAAGCAGTTTGCTCTGCGTGTGTGTATGTGGACCGTGGACGTAGGATACACAAGTTGTGTACTCCGAACCACGTAAATCTTCGTGTCTTGTGGTTTGAACGTTTCTACGTTAGATGGTTGATAGGCACGTTGTCTCTACACACGTTAGATAGATTACTCTTCATCTACACATCACCAACACACATCTAAGTCTTACTTTGATTCTATTGCAAATTCAAAGTCTGTGTGTGTGATTAAAAGGGTTGTATTAAATTTTAATAGACAGTAATCTATTCAACCCCCCTCCTTTCTAGATTACCATATAGGGAATTCCGCAACCTTTCAATTGGTATCAGAGCCGAGTTTCTCCGATTTACTGTTTTACTTGTTTGATCTTACGATCAGGAGATTCACGGTCTAATGGAATCTAACAAGGGGTACATGGCCGAGGGACACTCAGTGACCAGGCCACCCTTCTTTGATGGCACTGACTATCCATATTGGAAAAATCGTATGCAGGTGTTTCTGAGAGCACAAAACTACGAATTGTGGAAAATAGTCAGCAAAGGAGCATACTCCCTACCTCAGGACGAAGATACTTGGACCAAGGACCAGATCGCAAAGGGGACACTCATTGGAGCGCCCTCAACATGATGCAGTGCGCGGGTCCACCCAAGGAATACTCAAGAGTCTCCACGTGCACCTCAGCAAAAGAGATGTGGGACAAACTTGAGTTGATCTACGAAGTACGTCTTAGGTAAGGGAATCCAAGGTAAGCATGTTGGTTTCAGAATATGAAATGTTTAAAATGAATAATGATGAGACCATCTCTGACATGTTTCCAAGATTCATGCTTATTATAAATGGTCTAAAGGGTCTTAAGAAAGAATACTCAGAGAGTGATTTGGTGAGGAAGATACTTCGGTCTCTTCCATCCTCATGGAACACCAAAGCCACTGTCATTGAGGATTCTAAAGATCTCTCTATAATGAAGTGGATGAATTGATTGGTTCTCTAATGACCTATGGAAAGGAAACTGAAGAGAACCCAAGAAAGTCTATTGCCTTAAAAGCATCCAAGAAAAATTCTTCAGGTTCCAAAAGGATGCTCAACAGGAAAGCAATGAGTCTGAACCTCTAGTGATAGTGAGAATGATGAGATGGCCATGCTCACTAGACAGTTCAAAAAATTTCTAAAATTTAAAAGAGAGGTTCAGGTAACTCTAAAACTTTCCAAAATAAAGATTTCTCAAATAGAGTTGATTCCACTAACAAAAAATCTGATGTTGTTTGTTATGAGTGCAAGAAGCAAGGGCACATGAGAGGAGAGTGCCTCGAGCTAAAAAAAAACTGAAGAAAGACAAGTTCATCTTCAAGAAAGCCAAGGCAATGATGGCCTTGGAGCGATGAAGACGAAGATGAAAACAGTCAAGCTACCTCGGAGATGATGAAATTCAGTGTCTCATGGCACGAAGTGATGACTCCAACGAGGTAAACTTTTCCTTTGAAACTTATTATGTTAATGAATGGGAAGAAGCTTACACTGTCTTATTTGAAAAATTCTGTGAATTAAGTCTGAAAATAAAGCACTCAAGAAGAAAATCAATTCCCTTGTTCATGAAACTAACAATAATGAACAGATTCAATCCTTGAATAAGGAAATTGAAATGATGAAAATTGATGAACAAACACACAGTGAGGAAATGGATAGCATGAAACTTAAACTCCAAGAAGTTCAAAAGGAAAAATAATCTAATGAACTCCCTTGAGTCTCTTCAAAGTGAGCATGAAAAGCTAAAGGAAAAATTGGAAAGAGCTGAAAAAGAGATAAAAGGAAAATCTGAAGCCCTTACTACCATGGTAAAGGGAAAACAGAATCTGATGCAATTTTAGGATCCAATGTTTTTGTTGCAAGGCATGGGATAGGGTATCAACCAGTAAAACAAAAAGAAATTGGCAAAAATCTGTTAACCTCTTTCATTGATCGTAGCCCATGTTCAAGCAACCAAACCCTTCAAAGAACAAGAAAAATCAAACCAAGGGTAAGAAATAGGAACCTAAAGTCACTAAGTTTGTTGCAAGTCAAAGTAAAGAATTCCACACAGGCCCCAAAGGGCTGTCGACAGACAAACTTCAAGCTCCCAAAGCTAGACTAACAGGCAACAAAAAGGAAAAATGCCTATGCATGCTCCAAAGAACATCAAGCCCACTGTTGTCAATAAACCATCATCATGCAATATATGTAAAAGATTGGGCACAATGAAAAAACAATGCTGAACAATCCAAATAAACAAAAATCAAACAGTTTGGATTCCGAAGCATTTACTGTTTGGCATGAATGATACATTGGCACCCAAAGTAATTTGGGTACCAAAACCTCTTGTCTAATCCACATGTGCAGGAATGCCTAGCAGCCCACAATCAAAACAAATGGTACTTGGATAGCGGCTGCTCGAGGCACATGACGGGCGACAAAGGAAAATTCTGTTTGCTCGTGGAAAAAGATGGAGGTCAAGTCATTTTCGGAGGCAACATAAAGGCCAGATTATCGGCTCAGTAAGGTTGGTAAGTATGCCTCTAACTCTATAGACAAAGTATTGCTTGTTGATGGCCTTCATCATAATTTGCTTAGCATAAGTCAATTGTGTGATAAGGGTCATAAAATTGTCTTTGAATCTAATTCATGTCAAATTCTGATAAGGAAACGGAAGTCTGAAATTTTCTGGAAAAAGAATAAACAACATCTATATGGTTGATTTAGATGATCCAGAAAATGATAATTTGTGTCTTGTAGCAAACACAAACAGGATGAGCTTACATTGTGGCATCGTGGCTTGGTCATGCAAGTTATAATGTGTTGCACAAGATCATGAGGCTCAAATGGTAAGTGGACTTCCTGAAATTCCTTTTAAAAAGAATGAAAATTTCTGTGATGCATGTGCACAGGGAAAACAAACCCGGAAATCTTTCAAATCAAAAGCACAGTGAGTACTCTAAATCCTATGAACTGTTGCACATGGACCTATTTGGACCTACGAGAACATTGAGTCTCAATGGCAAACGATATGGTTTTGTCATTGTGATGATTTTTCTAGGTTCACTTGGGTGAAATTTCTGGCTCACAAGAATGAAGCAATGAAAGTATTTGAAGAATTTTTCAATAAGATTGAGCATGGAAATGTCAACAAAATATGCTCCATCCGCACTGATCATGGGGGAGAGTTTGACATAACTCCTTTTCTGATTTCTGTAGGAACCAAGGGATAGAACACTTGTTCTCCTCCCCAAGAACTCCAGAGCAAAATGGGGTTGTGGAGAGAAGAACAGAACTTTGGTGAGATGGCTCGCACCCTTCTGGTTGAAAGTCAACTTGCAAGGACGTTTGGGCAGAAGCGGTGAACACATCCTGCTACATACTCAATAGAGCCATGGTAAGACCTATCATAAAGAAAACCCCCTACGAACTCCTGAAAGGTAAGAAACCCAGTATTGGGTAGTTTAAGTTTTTGGCTCAAAAGTATTCATACATAACAAGATAAAGTTGATTTGGATAAGTTCGAAGCCAAAAGTGATAAAGGTATTCTTCTTGGATATTCAGAACACTCTAGAGCTTATAGAGTGTTTAATCTTAAAACTCGCAAAGTGGAAGAAACTCCACATATTGTTTTTGATGAATCTCAAACAAGCTAACATTTCTAATGATTCAGGTTTGAAGATGAAACTGAAGGAACAACACTTGGGGAACTACAAAGAAAACAAAGAAAGCTCTAAAGTTGTTTCTAAAACCAAAAGTGATTTCTTCGCAGGTAATGATGAGAGATGGAATACTAATCAAAGATCAAGAAGATGTACCTGACCAAGATCCACAAGAGGAAGAACCTCAACTTGAATCTCCTCAAGCACCCCTCCTCCAGAACAACCTCCTCAATTGCAAGATCAACCCGGGCCTTCAACAGTAACTAATGTGAGGTACTCCAAGATCACCACTTGAGAATGTGATAGGAGATATAAATATTCAGTTCAAACTAGATCTCAGGTTAATCAAATAGTTGAACAGGACCATTAGCTTTTGTCTCTCAAGTGGAACCAAAAATGTTGAAGAAGCCTTAAAGAAAATTCATGGATTGATGCTATGCATGAGGAGCTTGGACAATTTCAGAGAAACAACGTCTGGAGTTTAGTTCCTAAAACCCCTGAAATGCTGTCATAGGTACAAGATGGGTCACTAGAAACAAACTAAATGAAGAGGGTAAGGTGGGTGAGAAATAAGGCTAGACTGGTTGCAAAGGATATAATCAGGAATTTGGTGGGACTTTGAAGAATCCTTTGCAACCTATAGCTAGGCTAGAAGCAGTTGAATATTGCTAGCATATGCATGCTCAAACAAGTTAATTGTTTCAAATGGATGTTCAACTGCCTTGTTGAATGGCTACATAAAAGAGGAAGTCTATGTCTCTCAACCACCTGGCTTGAAGGATCATGATAAACCTACCATGTATATAAACTGCACAGGTCTTTATGGTTTGAACAGCACCCCGAGCTTGGTACGACAGACTAAGCAGTTTTTGGTAGCAAAAACTACTCAAGAGGTAAAGTAGAACCAAACCTCTTACAAGAAAGTTCGCTCTCATATCATTGTTGTTCAAGTTTATGTGGACGACATCATATTTGATCTACTAACCCTTCACTGTGTGAGGAATTTCCAAACATGCACAGTGAATTTGATGATCCTAAGGGGGGAGCTTCAATTCTTTCTTGGTTTGCAGGTTAAGCAATTGGAGGATGGCATCTTCAATAACCCAGAAAAATATGTCAAGAGCTACTGAAAAGGTTTAAGTTTGAACAAACTAAGTCTGCCTCAACCACCCATGAGCACCGTATAAAACGGGAAATGATGAAAGGTAAACCGGTAGATGCCAAACAATTCCGAGGTATGATGGGCTCACTCCTCTATCTTACTACAAGTAGACCGGACATTCAATTCAGCTGTTTGCCTTTGTGCTAGATACCAATCTAGTCCAAAGGAAGCCATTTAATTGCAGTAAAGAGAAATATATCTTATATCTCTCAGGTACGTATGACATGTCTTGGTATCCAGTAGGTAGTAGCTTGGACTTGATTTCATATTCTGATCTGACTATGCTGGATGTAAAATTGACAGGAAAAGCACTAGTGGCTATTGTCAAATTCTTGGTGGTTGCATGGTTACGTGGGCATCCAAGAAGCAACACTCGGTTGCACTCTCCACGGCAGAGGCAGAATATGTTGCGCAGAGACTTTGGCACCAAGTGTTGTGGATAAAAAGTCAATTGTGTGACTATAACATCGACATTGGATGCACACCTATCCTATGTGACACACTAGTGCAATCAATCTATCAAAGCCCCATTCAACACTCTAGGACAAAACATATAGAAATTCGTCATCATTTCTTGAGAGATGAGTAGCCAACAAAACTTTAGAGATTAGCTTCATACCACTGAAAACATTGGCTGACATCTTTACCAAACCTCTAGCTGAAGATAGTTTCACCACACTGAGAAAGAATTGGGCTTGTGCAAAATGCAATGAAACTCATCTATATACTAAGCATATGTCCCTTGTGTGCACCTACTATGAGGTATATCAAATGGTGATTTGTGGAAAAACAAGTCATGCTTGTTTGGAAACTTTCATTATGCGTGTGAAAAGATTATCCGCCACATATCCATAGTTATGTTGCATGAATGGGTCATGTACTTTCTATAAGGAATTAGTTTCTTTTATTTTTGCCATTCTCTATTCTTTTGAATGATTGAATATCTTCATGGTCTGTCTTCCTACATACTCAGTGTGTTTATTTGATTGGTCCAGTTTTGCAAGTGGTGTCTTGATTTTCTTAACTGTTTGTGTACACATGAGCACACACTATAGGGAGGTAGTCAGGTTAGATGGTTGTCATCGTGAAGAAAATCACTCATCCTTTGTGTATCTTCAATTTCCTCACATGCAATGGTCATTTCATTCTTCATTCTAACCTTAAACTGGCTTTGCACAGGCATCTGTCGACAGTCCTCTTCACTGTGTCGACAGCTCAGGCCCACAGAACACAGATTCTGCACTCTGTATGCATCTGTCGACAGACGAAAATCCATCTGTCGACAGGTATGCACAGGTTCTGTTATCCCCGACTGGCCAATCTTCTGTCTGCGTGCATCTGTCGACAGACGAAATTTCATCTATCGACAGACCATAACAGTTTCTGACATCACTGACCGGGCAACACTCTGTCTTGTGTATCTGTCGACAGGCTTTTTTCTAGCTATCGACAGACACCCTCAATCAAGGAAATTCATGCTTATTTCATCACACACTTCTTGAGCAGGTTCATGTCTTTCAACTAAGGTGTCTTTGGGTGATTATGCATGTTTGACTCCATCATATTCACATGATATTAATGTTATTCCCTAAACCACCATGATTTTGACATACTACTAATGAATGAGTCTAGGTTATATCATTCTAAAAACATTGAACTATCTTAGAGGATAAACACCTAACTCTCTGAATAATTCCTTGTAGGCAACACACTATTCTCACGTAACTTGAAAGTCTTATGGTCATTGAACTTTATGTCTAATATTGACTGCTAATCATATACATTCTTTGATCGGGAGTTTTATCTAAAATGGAGAAAAGCTACCTATTTCTGAAAAACAACAAAAATTAGACAAAAGTCAATCTACAATTTGGATAAAGGTAGAGCAATGATGTGTATTGCTAAGTAACCGAGGAGATGGGCTCACAAATGTCTGCCCTCGCGTCAAAAAGCTATCCATCATCTCTATACAATGGTATGATGGACACTTCCTTGAAGTAGCGGCCAGCACTGATCACCCCTGAGGACCATTCATGGATTGGAAGATAATGGAAAAGGTAGATATTCTTGATGGCCCCTGACAAGTGTGTTTGGAATGAGTAATGCTGATGGGATCTTCTTCTCCCAAGTCCCGCCTTCCAAGCCTCAGGCCACGCGGAATTCACAGGCCTTCCTTTCTTAACTCTGGAACATATGTTCCATCCTAGAGCTCCTGTTTGCTTGGAGAATTTTACACGTGCGGTTCCCACTGATGATAGAATTTCAGATTGTGGTGTTAATCTTGTTTCCTCCTGCTTCTGCTGTTCCTCCCCTTCTACTGAAATTTAGACATCTCTTTCTTAGGGGGATCTTGCAGTCGCGCTTTGGACTGGGCCCGCCTGCTCCTCCATGGTCAGGTTATTGGCTCGCATATAACGTCCACCTTATGGAATATCATATCTGTTGCCACCAACTGGAGTGCCACAGGGTTCATTTCCACATATGTTGTGCTTCTTGTTTTATGGAGATCTGAAGTATAGATGTGCTAAGAGGTTTTGATTCTACTCATAAGTCTGGGGGAAGATCATAACGGACATCAGATATGCTGTGAATGTGGCTATTCAAGGCGTTAGTTTAAACAAGAATGTGCTGCTGATTCCATTGTTTATTCTGAGTCCTTTGGTTTTAAACCTACAGTTAAACTAAAGGCTCCTAGATTGTCAGGTGGATCCCTCCAACTCATAGTGTTTGTCTCAATGTGGATGGTGCTTTGCAAGAGGAACCCGGGCCCTTGTGCGGGGGGGGGGGGGGGGGGGGGTTTGTTTTCGAAATCCAGCTGGGAGGTCCTTCTGAGTTTTGCCTTTCTATGGCTATGTTGATATTTTGCTTGCTGAAGTTCGCGCTCTTACTGATGGCCTGAGATTGGCTGCGCTGCATGGCCTCCCAGTTACTACTGCTGTGTACTCTGATTCTGTGTTTTAGTCCAGTCGTTTCAGATAAATGTCCTTCTTGGAAGTGTTCTTGGTGGTGGAGTCTGGCTCGGGCCTTATTGCAGCAGATGCACCTGTGCGTCGTCCACTCTTTCAGGGAGACCAATAGAGTAGCTGATGCCTTGTGCTTCCTCATGCCTATATCACTCAAGAGAGATCGATTTTTTCATCTTCTTCTTTCCCTACCAGCTGTAAAGGTCCAGTTGCTCTAGATAAATCTGGACTTCTTCTATTAGATTACTTTGACTTCTATTTTTCAGGGGTATGCCCTGTAACACCCCGGCCCCCTTGGGCCCTTGGCCCCGTCCTCTGGGTCGCGGCAGGGCGACTGTCGCGACGTGGTTCCAACGCGTCGTGTCTGGTTCTGTTTTGGGATTGCGACATGGGGCATGTCGCCTTCTTGAAGGCGACTGGCCTATGTCGCCTTCCCATCGCGTTGCCCCAGACGCAGTCTGACAGCGGACAGGCGTCCTTGTGTCAGTACGGCTCTGGCGGTGGTCGGTGAACGCGACAAGATGGCTGTCGCCTTCACTTTTTCGAATTCCGAGATTTGACCATTGTCCTGGAATTGCGACAGGGGTATGTCTCCTTCTTGAAGGCGACACACCCATTGTCGCCTTCTCGTTCCTGTGGCGACAGGGTGGTATGTCGCTTTCACAGGATCCGGCTTAAAGCCCGGGCGCCCGAGCCCTTCTCCCCTCTCTCGCGCCTCTCCTTTTTCCCCCTCTCCCTCTCTCGCCCTCTCGGAGTTCCGGCGTTTTTGGGGTGCCTCCCCCGTGTTGAGGCGGCCGGTGCTGAGGAGGTTTTCGCTCCGTTCGTGCAGGGGTCGTGTTCGTTCCGTGCGGTGCGAGGAGGAGACGTTTCTACCTACGAGAGGCCCCAACTGGTGCGTTCTTCGCGTGAAGGTAGGGACTCCCGATCTTCTAGCCCTAGGCATGCTCCCCTTCCCCTTCGTGACGTAGTTTTTCTTGTGGTTCGGGGGTGGAGTGTGAGAACTCCATTGCTCGTGTGAGTGAGGTTTCCTCCGAGCATAGAATCCATGTTCTTGGGGTATTCGAGGTGGTTTGTATGTTTAATGGCTTTCTAGCATGATAAGCATGCTCCCCTCCCCCGTGTGTAGTGTTTTCCCCCGTTTCGGGGAGGTTCCCGGGAAGAGAATGCTCGGAACCCCCGACTGGCTTGAGGCGACACACCCTGTGTCCGCCACCTGTCTGGTAAGCGACGCACCCTGTGTCGCCTTCTGACTGGTAAGCGACAGGGCATATGTCTCCTTCTTGAAGGCGACAGGGCCTATGTCGCCTTCTCAGTCCAGAGCAGGTGTGCTTCCGCCGCTTCCGTTTTCGCTTTACTGTACCCGTGGCACCTGTGCTAGTTCCCTAGTACGGTCTCACACTAGTCGTCGCCCGATGCGCGGCACTTGAGGGCTTGTCCTGTGCGAGAGTTGTTACCGTTACCTGGGACCCCGTCCTCGGAGCCTGTTGAGGGAGTACTCCGGGCTACGAGTGTGCTCGAGTTGGCAGCCACCTGGGCGGACTCTGGAGCTGAGGGGAAAACAGTGGTTAGGACAGTGGCGTGTGAGTCGCTTGCAGAGCTCTCGTGGTGGTCTGGGACGCCGAGGACAATTTGGAGTTTACCCGGGCAGGCCAGCCAGTCCTTCTTCTCACTGCCTCGCTCCTACGGCCCCGGAACCGTTTGGCGAGGTCAGGCGTGGGACTGTAGTCCGGCCAGACTACGGCGGTTACTGGTTGTTGTACTTGTGTCCTACCTCGCTCTGACGAGACGCGAGGGAAGGACCTAGGTCGAGTATAAGACGTCTGTGGACGCACCTGACCGGGACTATGGTGTTGTTCCCGTAGCTAGTGTTCCTTGTCCAGGCAGAGTTCCTCCGTCTGTGTTTTACTAGCCGTGTGGTGGTCACGACGAGCAGTCGTACGGAGTTTCCGACGAGAGTACTTTCCGTACGAGATGGCTTTAGCTTCGCTTCCGCACTTCCTTTTGTAGGTAGAAAGATAACTGCCGTCTTTCTTATTATTAGTTGTATATGTTCCTCTACCTGTTTAGAGCCAGTAGGAGTTGGTAGTCCCTATGAGCTTCTGTTGTGAAGCTCATCCCTGTTTTCCAGGTGAGTCTTCTCAGCAGCGGCAGGGCGCGCGTCGGGCGGAGGAGACGGGGCGGTAGTCGAGGTCCCCGTAGCTAGCAGTGGTTCCCCCTCTCAGTGTACGTCACCCTGGGGTATGCCCTAAGGACGTGTCTCTCCCCTTTCCTTACTTGTACTAGTGTGGTGCATGGGGACTATACTTAGAGCGGTACGCAGCGGTCTCGCTCTACTTTCCTGTTTCCGCTTGTATGCTTCTAGCTCAGCAGTTGACGTTTACTTCCGTTACATATCCTGTCAGACGCGTGTTATAGCCCTTCCGGGTCCCCCGGATCCGTGGGCGGCGATCGGGAAAATCGGGTCCTCGGCATGGGCCGAGGGTCGGGTTCTTGGGTCGTTACATGCACCGTTGGTACTTGTATGTTATTCCCAGATATATAATTTAGGCGCAGGTCAAGGCTAGGGGAGTGAGAACGTTATCCCCTGCTGGGGATAGCGCACTTAGCTAGCTCTTCGTCCCTATGTCCATTTGATTTAAAAAAAAAAAAGACACTTCCATGAGTAACTGGGGGTAGGGACAATTGTCATGTCTATCCTCACGTCAAAAGGCGTGAAGTTCTCTTATTACCACTTTTCCCATTGTATTCATTCATTGCAACAAAGAAAAACTGAAAAGAGTGAAGCCTCACTTTGTCTCAAATCACAGGGTCATGGTGTTTATGGTTATCAAGAAATTTAGACGTTCATTTCAATCATCATAAATAGGACAATGTGTTCTACAATGTTCTTAATCAAACAAGGGTAATGGTGTTTTTCTCAATGTCCGTAAGACGTTCTCTTAATGCTCTAACTTGAACTCCTTGAGCATTATGTTTAAACCATTTAGGTCAAGGATGGCTTTCATATCTGTACATATGATAGGTTCCAATGTGTGTTCACCTATTTTACACCTTATATATAATCGTGTATACACTGCTCAGAAGTTCCTCTTCGAAGCCAAACAAACAACAGTCTGGCGCATTTCTGAGGCGCCTGTCGAAGCCCCAGGGCGTCTGTCGACAGCGGCGCCAGCCCGAATCTAGGAAGTCCAACGGACACGCCGTTTGGGCTGATTTGGTGGGACCCTTGCCTTTTAAACCTCCTTCCAATCTCTTCAAAAGGCAACCCCGGTTCTTTTTCTCCTCCACCACCAAATCACTCTCCTGTCCTCCCCAACCAACCTCCCTCCCTTCTCTGGACGAGAAAAAACCCCCTTCCTCTATGCTCTTCTCTCCTGTTCTACTATCTACATCCATCATCCCCTCATACACCTTGCTCCTGTCGTCTTCATGGTTCCAGGGCTAAGAAGATGATGTCTCGTCATCGTCCGCCTCCTTCCTGGTGACGGCTCCCGGGCTCCTGATGAGTGTCGGATGAAGCATCGGGATGATCGTCTCCCCGAGCTCATCATTCCACCCGTCTAAAACTCACAAGGGTGAAGGGCATCACAACGTTCGTCCACCCTCGGTATGTGGATTTCCTTCTCTGGCCGACCTCTTCCCGAATCTCCAAACCCTGTTCGACATCCAGGGCTGGACGGTTCTTCTATATGCTCATACGGCCTACTCTCCCACTGCCGTCACTGAGTTTTTCAAAATCTCAGCCTCTCCGACCAGAGGGACTTTACACCTCTGTAAAGGGCACTACTTCAAACTCACTGCCAATCTGTTTAGCATTGCCCTTCAAATTCCTAACACTATGGCTGACATTCTAGCACATCACCAGATGCTCTATCTACTATCCTCTCATCACCCTCCAACCCTATGATGGCACAAAGAAGATTGCTAAACTCATGCCAATTCATTCCCTCCTCTGAACCGATGATCCATCATATTTTACCACCCTCATTGCACCTAAGCACGCACAGTCGTGAACTAGTCACTGATGTTCCCAAATCACTGTTCACCTTTTCCTAAATTGTGAACCAATAAACTTACCTGCCTTGATGCTTGGCCTCATCAGGCAATGCTACTATAATCCCAGAGATCCATGCCATTTGCTTGCCACTCACTTCTCTCATGCAGTTCATTGCATCCCTATTCTAGACAGTGAGTTGTCTCGCTTAACTCCCGCAATAGCTTCGATCTTACTGCTGCACACAATGGGGTATAAGATGGTTGATGGAGTGGCACCCAGGGAAGTAAAGGGTAAGGCACCAGATGCTTCCATGGATGAAGACACTGAAGAAGATGAAGCTCCTGGTTGAGATGAGCTGATGGAGAGACTCCCAGTCTAACTCTTGATGTGCCGGGAGATGTTGCTAGTGATAATGCTGCTGAGCCCTCGCTACGTGATCTGATTACTGAGCTCCAGCTTTAGATGACAAGGATTCAACACGCTCAATGCACGTATGGACACGATGGATACGAGCATTGCAGCACTTGACACTCGCTGGAAACATCTCTACTGAGCTTCATGACAAACCGTCGGGCTCCTGCACCGCCTGCCGATGATGCGCTTAGTTAGTTTATGTGTCTAGGAGTGGGTCAAGTCCTGTTATCTTATTTTGTCTGAGTCTTGTTTGTCTTGTGTCATGTTGCTTTATTTGATGATCATGTCATTTCTTCCCTTTCATGTCTCTTCAGTCCACTCTATCATATTAATGAATTCACAATTCTTGCTGTCTACATTGTGACTGTTGTGCGTACTTTTCGATGTTGCCAAAAGGGGGAGAACCTCAATTGTGCACTAATTGAATATTTTGTCATCATAAAAAAGGGGGAGAATGTTGGGGTTTCATTCTAATGTTTATAATAACATGTTTTGATGATGACCAATCTTAATTGAGGTTTGATACATGACAAATAACTTGATGCAATATTTGGTCTTTCATGTTTCATAATATCTCACTATACATGTTTGATCATGTAGGTATGAATGCATACAACCAAAGCTATCACAAACAAGAGGAAACAGATCACAAAAGTACTGAAATCTGTCACCTGTCGACAGACTCCAAGGTGCCTGTCGACAGATGTGAACAGGCAGAAAACACCAAGTTCAGGAAACATCCATCTGTCGACAGATGCCAGTTGGCGTCGAAAGATGCACTCAGGAAATGTCAACCGAAATCCCAGACTTCTGTGTTTTGCAAAAATGTGCTACCTGTCGATAGATGATCAAGGCCTGTCGACAGAGCAGATATCTTCAGATACGGAAACTTTCCAAGTTACCAAAGATGGTGTTTCCAACTCCCCGTCTCTCCATATGTAAACAGCACTATATAAGCAACTATTTGAAGCAACTCTCGACAGAAGCAGCCACCACCAAAACCCTAAAGCAAGTCTAAGACCAAGAGGTGTTGTTGCTGCTCTGCTTCAACCTGCTGCTCAGAGATAGAAAGATCCATGATCTAGCAGTACTGAGATAGAACGTCGTGGTTTCAAGCTTCTCCATCGATTGAAGCCATCAAGACGAAGTTTGAACTCCATCCAGACGTTCCCAGAAGAGTTCTCAATCAGGATTCATCCCTTCCACTCAGAACTCTTCTACTTCTTTCTTCTATCATATGGTGTGTGGTGGGTGTGTCTCAAGCAGCCCTTGTGCTTGATTCACGTGTGTGTGTTTTGATCGTGGGTGCAATCAGATAACACGTGTGTGTGAGTTGTAGTCACCGAACTAGCTCGTAAGCGTTGCTCTGCGTGTGGTGTGTGGACCGTGGACTAGGATACACAAGTTGTGTACTCCCGAACCACGTAAATCTTCGTGTCTTGTGGTTTGAACGTTTCTACGTTAGATGGTTGATAGGCACATTGTCTCTACACACGTTAGATAAATTACTTTCATCTACACATCACCAACACACATCTAAGTCTTACTTTGATTCTATTGCAAATTCAGAAAGTCTGTGTTGTGATTAAAAGGGTTGTATTAAATTTTAATAGATAGTAATCTATTCAACCCCCCTTCGATATTACCATATAGGGAATTCCGCAACCTTTCACCTTCTACCACGCCACTGTACGTAGCGGGTTCCTCATCATACAGGGCTTGCAGTCTTCCCTGTTTCTTAGGTGCATTAGGGTGCCTCTCATATTCTTTCAGTAGCGGGCACTTGGGGATGCGGTGCTCACTGCTTCCACAATGCAGACATGCGCCAACTTTCCTCCAGCACTCGTCAGTGGTGTGACCTGGCATGTTACAGTGCTTGCAGTTACTTTTTGTTAGAGTGTTGGAGACTGGGATCTTGGGTTCCTTTCTTGGCTGGGTCCCTCCGTGATGTTGAAGGGACATTTTTTTGCCATTGTTGGCTTAGCAGATGATTGACCAGAGGGTCATTTCCTTTTTCACGAACTTCCTTGATACGGTCGGTGAAGTCGTAGCATCTTCCAGCAGCTGAGCTTTCTTCACCATCTCGGTGTAGGTCTGGATGTCGAGAGGTGCTAGTTGGGTAATGTAGTGAGGCTAAGGCTGTTAAGAAAGAGCTTCGCCTTCATTCTCCGTGTTCACCAGGTGTTCAGCATACCTTCCAGTCTAGAGAATTAGGCCTCATACTCGGCCACTGTCAGGCTCCTCTGCTTAAGAGCAGCAAATTCTGAGCCTTTCTTTCTTACACACGCTCAGAGAATATTTGGAATTGAAGGCTTCTTTGAATTCGGGCCCAAGGAAACTAACCATTC
Organism: Colocasia esculenta; assembly: GCA_014218235.1. NCBI lineage: Eukaryota > Viridiplantae > Streptophyta > Magnoliopsida > Alismatales > Araceae > Colocasia > Colocasia esculenta. The sequence continues at coordinate 36,450 of JACBKR010003984.1, forward strand.
GCTCGTGTCGCTTCACAGACTACCGCCAAGCGCGGGCGTCCTTTTCAAGTTGAAAGGTGGCCAGTAGCTGTTTTATCCCCGCTGCACATTGCATGACACAGAAGATTCTTTCCGTTTCTTTTAGCCAGTGTTCTGCTTCATCCGGATCCGTGGATCCACGGAACCTAGGTGGGTTCAGACTCTGGAAGTTGCTATGCAGGTCGCTGGCACCACGATTGCCACTCCTTGGTAGCTTGCACAATTGCGCGCGTCAGTTCTGGATGGTCTGTTGCATGCCCCTCATTTGAGCACGTTCAGCAGTCATCTTTGTTGCTTAGTTCCTACAAAATAACTTATGTCATGATATTGATGTGAAATTTAATTCGTGCGTGTGTGAGTTCATTTTTGCTATTACCCTTGGCTCAACCCAACTCACATAGGTAGAATAATTGACTCTAGTCGAGGCTGGTCAACTTAGATCATCCTATAGTTAAGAATACCTAGGCTCTGATACCACAAAACTGTCATGCCCCGACGCGGAATATCAGAACGCGAGGCAGTTGCAAGTAAACGGCTACATAGCAAGTACTAGACATCAAACCATTGCACAATGATTAATACTAAAGAAAATTCTTCTCATTAATAATTTCCAATGTCTAGTTACAACCACTAATATCAGAGCCAATCTATAGGACCCAATTACATCGAATAAACAAAAGACTAAACTCAAACTACAAACTTAACTATATAACTCTAACATAGTAATAAGACACTAGGGTGCTCATAACATCACTCTGTCGTTCCCGTCCTCTTGAGTGTATGGTTCATCCTCGGTCTCACCTGAGAACACAACGACAAATAACGCAGGGTGACGATAACGCCCAGTAGGACTTAAATCTCAATAGTCAAACAGGATTTAAATGATAATGTATTAAAGGCAGAGTAACTAATGATAGAGCGAGAGAGTCAAGTAACTAAGAGATAGCATGATAGCACGTGAACGAAATAGCACAACTTTCCAATATAGCACAAGTGTCGAGTATAGCACAAAATAGCAGGATGGCCATAGCACAATAGCACAAATAGCAATAGCACAACGGATAGTATAGCACTTTTTTCAATAGACAACGAGAGAACATAGCACTTTTGATTGTCATTTAGATAGTCGAGATAGATAGCACTCGAGTGTAATGCCAAACACTCTGATCATTTAACTCCCATGGGCACTAGCACTTTCGGGCGCACATCCCAGACCAGATCGAGCCCTTTATATATTGCCAGGCATTGGTTATATTGTTTATCTTTAGACAATCAGTCAATGGCCAATATAGAGTACCAAGAAATAGAGAGAGCACTAGATGGATCGACGAAAAGTTGAGTGAACGTTGAATAAATGAGCGGTAGAGTATAGAGTCAACATGTCTTCCACTATTTGATTGGTTCTTTCAGTTTGCCTATCA